>DWME01001816.1:0-23106 GCA_018244795.1 Parelbella ahira ahira
ACTGGATTTTTCTAATTTAGAATTTCTTGTAGTGACTCGGAAGTCTGGAATCGTGCCCGGCGTATGGCAATAGGCTCACCGCCTATTCCATGTGACATAAACGTAACTGGTGAAACGTGGGAGTGTACTACACTCCTCTGCCTATCCTTTGGGGGATTACAGGCGTGATATTACGTTCGAATCTATGGGGGAAAATTAAGATATCTTTTTCGAAGAATAATGTTTTTGAAAAATTCTATGTAGTATCTTTAAGTTTAAATATAGATTAATATTAAATATTTTATTGTTAAACATTCTAGTCTCCCGCTTGGCTGTAATGGGTGGAAGCTTATGATGAAGGAACTCGTAAAGGGCTGAAACTAGTCGGGCCATCCCGAAAAACGTATGTACACGTGTGTTAGGCCGATACATACATAAATAATAAAGTCTGTGGTTGCCGATGAGGTCCATACTTTATGTCATGTCTTCGCCTAGTGAGAAGAAGAAACTGACAAACAGCTCTGAACGGGATTAGGGTTTCGTGTCAGCGGAGGCCGTGTCATACGTTATTGCCCGTGTCTAGTTTCTAACGTGCAAATAGCTGTAATTTTTTTGTGGCAATAACAATATTGGCAATTGTATTATTATTAAATATTCAATATCTTGTTTTTTGCGATTTCGATTTTTTTTTGGTTTTTGACTAGTTAAAGTTAAGTCTGGCCACTACTAGATACGTGTTAAAAGTGTAAAACGAACTTGTAAAGGAAATCAGTACGAAGTTTTCTACTGACCGACCATCCAAGACAGTCTGAACGGCCGTTCTGAGAAGATCATTATCTTACGGATACTGCTGACTCATGGGTTACTTCAACGGGAAGTTATGCCAGTGTCCGTGACTCAAACGTGGCAATACTCGAAACTCTGTTGGAAATATAGTATAACGACTCTATCATTGCATTCCTGGTATATATCTTGGTAGATATTAAATTATTATAGATTCTTATTACTACTTGGCAATTATTTCTACATAGGATAAGACCTACAAGTACTGAGTCTACGTCACTGTAGAAAGGAATGAATAAACATTTAAAATTTCAGCTTTGTTCTTTGCTGTATACTTAAGCGTATAAATTAGTTTTACTTAGTGTTTTATAATCAAGATTGTCAATACAAGGTAAGCAATATTATTAATTGTATTACTCACCTATGTATGTATTACTTATTCATTGACGATTGTTTGACGTACATATATGTACTTTATGGGCAGGCTATGACCTATGTATGCGTGTATAATAATTATTATACTCGGATTGAAAATATTTATGTACATTTAATTAATTGTTGATTCATACATTTGTATTATTATAACGTCACACCAGTTTACTTACGAGGCATAGAGCTTTGAGTTCTAAATGTTTTTATTCTCATAGACTTGTCGTATTTATTTCTATATTCATAACTTTCCGTGTAGATTCGTATATACAAAATAATAACAATGGACAAAAAGTTGTTTGAAGTTCTTGTTATGTCTTGACATATTATAAATGTTGTGTTCGAGTATTATAAAATATTATTGAAATAATTTAAAAAAAGACGTGTTTGATATATAGAAAATAAAATAGCGTTGAATTGGGTAAAAATTTTTTTTTGTCCCAAATTACGTTCTATATTAATTTCAATGAGAATCATTAAATGATGTGCCGACGTAACTCATGGACATTTTATTGGCACAGTTCGGTACTTACAGACCTATCCGAGGTCCTTCTTTGTGAGCTGCGATCGATAGCAACGAGATCGCCGCGAAGACTTAATAAGAATGTCACAATTAGCTGAAATAACCGCTCATATCAGTTATATGCTTTCATATTCACAGTCTTTATAATGAGTCTGTAAAAATCACAACGTTATGCATGCATAACATCGTCATCTTATATATAACCACTTTCAGTGAGTAAAGATTATTATTATTATAATATATATTATTCGAAATAATATAGTGATACGATTCGAGATTAGTGCATATCTGTTTTGTATGAAGCATCACTGTTTCTAAGTCAATGGTTAACGTATATGGTCGTTCGATGAATTCGTGTCCTGTATAGAGAGTTGATATAGTTAGGTATTATTATTATTGGTTTCCCCCCTGCAATAGCCTTACGCCCTAATCCATGGGGCGCATTACATGACTGGTGGAAACTGGGAGTATAACACTCCGCTGCCTACACTTTCGGAGTAATACACACGTGATGTTATGTTATTAATATTACATGTTAGGTACTTAATATATTATCACATTCATGTACATATATATAACGCTTTGATACATTCACAGTACAAACATTCTACAGTACTTGTAATTATTTGAAAAAAAAAAAAACAAAACCTTTTATTCAAAAGATATTCGATAGGTTATGCCCAATTAAGAAGGTTATAATTGTTTTTATGGCTTCTCGTTATACCGTTATGTTTGTCCGGCCATCCATTAGGATATTGTGGCTATTAAACGGCGCGCCGAAGGATTAAGGCTCTATCTGCATTAGGGTCAATTGCTAGCGTCGTGTTCTGTAACGCTTACCTCATGCCTGCGTGTTTACGGATTATATTGTACTGTGGTATTTCGAAGTGAACTGTGTGCTTTACGATTGCAGTTTAAAGACGCGATAAAATTGATTGTAGTAGCTATTGAGTTTGCAGACAATATAACATAGCATCGAGGTTGTATTTCCTCGAAGGGGTACGCAGAGGAGTCTTGTACCCTATTGTATTAATCTGTATATGCTATTGTATCATCTAAAATAAATGTGACTACTGTATGGAACATTAGACATAAAATGGCAAAGTTACGGTAAGATTGTCTTGTACCTACTCAAACAAAGCTTTCAAGTGATAATACAGCAGAGATAAAATACAGCATATAAATTGTTATCTTTTAAGACATGTTATAAGTTACGTAGAAAATGTTCGCAACGAGAAAAATATCGCCTCCGTACGTTAGAATTTATAGTGACCGTTGAGAATTGTTTATTGGAACGTTTCGCAGGCTTGCAACAAAGTACTTGTGTTTAATTATATTATTTAAAATGTTGCTTGAGAGGCATTTTTATATCACAGCATTAATTAACTGTCCGCTTAGCACATTGTTCAGTGTGTGGGTGTCCCGTGCAAAGTTCCAGGATCGATTCTAATCGATAAAATCGAAATGTATAGAACTCTTCGCTCTTTTCAATAAAGTGATAATTGTTAAGTTTCGTAAATTTACTGATAGTGAGTGTCACTTTGACACGACCCTTATTATTATTTTTTTATATTAGAAGTTGTAACCGTCTGTGTAATAAATCTTTACTAAAACCGTCTAATTCATATTATGATACTATCATTATTATCTGTAACATAAATGTATTATATATATGTAATAGTTTACAGGTGATACTTTAGTTACCTATGACACTTTAGTGCCTCCTTAAACAGATATTCATTCACTATCTAGCCAGTTATTCATATAATGCAGTTTATGCTAAGTTCGAATGTATATCCAAGGACAAGGCTTACCCTCGACCGCGGAGTACTGTTTAACGGCTTCCGTCATTTGGCTTAAATAGATTCAGCCGCCATAAACTATACGCACACAAGAATACTTGAACAACGAAATCCTTTACAAAGGATCACGCTGCCTTGTAAACAGCTACATCACCTGCGGAAATCATCACTTAACACCAGTTACACCGCGCGCAAATTTGCCACTTCATTCCTATTTTTAAAACTACTGTCCGTTTATAAATTATGTAGTTATACATACATATGTAATTTATGTATTATACATAATACATATGCAGGTGAATTAATTTTATTGCGCACCGTTGGTCGTGGTACGATGGGCATGTAAAAACAACGCAGTTGCTTAAAGTGTGTTGCCCTTTTCTGTTGACGCCTTAATACGCGAGAACTGTGGTCCGGTTTGAATGTGTAGGACCGTGCTGCGTCATCACTACACGCCGCGCGCTCTTTTCCCACGGGCTAGTTGCTTTTCAGTCCCCACTAATATAAGTTTTCGTACTATGTAATAGAGGCCGGAATCGTGTGCCGTAATTATCCGCTCGGCGCCGATCCTTGCTGTCGCAGTAACAATCAAGCGTTCGGCTCTATTTGCTAACCTACACCGATAAACAGATTGTCGTTCTCACTATTACGTACTAATTTTAGTCTAAAGCAGTGGGGGGCAAAGGGGAGATAATTGCGGTATAAGTGGGTAGGAATATCTAAACACCAGATTGATTTGAATGTTGACGTTCTGTTTTAAACATGGAACGTACGATGTGTTATGCAACAGATAAGGCTTATCCGACGGGCGGTGATAGTGTTGTGTTCGTCATGCTTTGGCGGCGACCAGCCCCGATTCGGGCGTGCGGAGATACGGGTCAGCGGTCAGTTCATTTGGTGGAAATATTTAACTATCGAGATCCTGGTAACTGTACCAACGGGCACCAATAGCTTCAAGTGACGTAGGAAGCGAGTAGATTTACCCCGCGAAGGGTTACCTTGAATAGAACTTGCGTTCAAAGAAGCAGTGTAGGAAAGCACGGCTAGCGGGAGGTCTGCTTCGGTTGATTTAACAAACCGTTAACAATTTCCTAAGGAATGGCTCCTACGAACGCTTTAATAATAAATTTAACAACGTAATAATCATGTGTTAACTGTAAAGGCATGCCTTTCGTAAATATACTGCTAAAATATTTGTACAAGTAATACCGATAAGGCTCGTATGTAATGTTTGTTCGGGGATATTGTAATACCGGTACGTAGAGTTTGTAATTGAGTAGGTATTTAGGTACTACGTCGCATAATAACGTGATATCAGTTTCAATATCGTAGAATAACAAGTTTGGTAACACTTAACATCACGCCTGTAATCCCCGAAAGGGTAGGCAGACGAGTGTAGTACACTCGTCTGTGTCAAGTTTCACCAGTTACGTTTACGTTCCATGGAATAGACGGTGAGCCTATTGCCACACATCGGGCACAAATCCCGTTGTCTGGTGTTCTCTTCAGTTTCTACACACTTTTTTTATTATTATTCTCTATATGTATTAAATATCCGCCTAGAAGTTTATGTAAAATTGTGACTTATAAATTATAGCCAAATTATATATCATATTATTATGTCATCACGCCAGGTCCTCACGAGGTAGTAGGCGGACAGCACCGAGTGCCAAAAAATCTTTATACACACAGACCTGACGAGTATCGTAGCTTATTAGAATTAACTTTATTACGTATGCGGGTTCCAGTCAAGACATTAGAGTGAGTTGTTGAACTTGAAAATTAATATTACAGTTAATCGTTACCACACGAGAACGCAAAAAGCTCAGAACTTTTAAATTAATGACAATCTGCCAAATAGGTGTAGGGTGAAATTTAAATTTAGAATACCAACTGTTTGTCGACATTTTCGTTGCGGGGCTAATGTTATGCGGCCTAATAGGCACATTAAGGTTTCTTGAAATGATGTGTGCCAATAACAAAATAGCGATTTAAATAAGCACAAGAATTTTTTTCAAAATCGTAATTTCATCTTCCATGAAACTGATACAAACCGAAAAGTTTGAAGTTTTTGAATCCTTGACTTGTTTGTTCGCTCATCACAGGAAAATGAATGAATCGGTTCCAACATAATTTAATGTGGGCGATAATTTGTTATCGGAGTCGCGATAAGAATACTATTTAAGAAATTAAAACCTATAGATTTAAATCAGCGCAAGCGAAGTTTTAGATAAAAACAGTAGGTAATATACACTAAAGGATATTCGACGTCACTGAACGCTACAATGTTTTCACAGACGCTCTCAATATACGTTTTCGACGAATGGCCCATCCATCACGTGATTTATTGGTTCCTGCAGGTTGCATGATTAAAATGGCGACGTCGCATTTGCTAGACGCCCTGGAAACTTTCAAGTAACACATTGAGCTTTGAAACCCGCTGTGAAATGTTTAAAGTTACTCCATGTGATCTATTGTTGTGACTCCTGTCCATCTTTCCTTCGGTTATAACATCGTTCAGTAGGTTTTTGAATAATTCAAGTATACCATCAATAATGACTTTTTGAAGTTTGTTCATGTAGGCATAAATGTAACATTTTGCTATCTCCAGAAAACTAATTTTGTCCGTATTTGGACTTGGTTATTATTTTATTATTCATATACTTATAGATGTAAGAAACAACTCTAATGCTAACATTAACGTGCGACTTGTAATAAAGTTATTTAAGGTATCGAACACAGCGGCGTCTAGAAATGGATTTCAATATATTCAGAGAGCGAATGATAGCTGGCTAACTTGAACGCTAAAGTTGGAAGGGTGACAGCCAATTTCCATTAGAGAACAAGATTGAATTCGTTCGCCGCTATCGGAATGTTAATGGAGCCGTGTTTTGCGGCGATACACACTTAATTATAGATATAACACTCCAACTCCCTGCGGGTACGTACTGCCCTTAATTTACAGCTATCGTTATTGTTGACGAGCTCATAGATCTGGCGGTGGCGTGTCGCCGAGGGCCACGAGTCGGGCGATTAAGTTTGTGATCGTTTGGGATTTTTTTGTTAGCGTTTTCATGTCCTGATGTAGAGTTTTAAGTTAAACTGGTCCGAATAAATAAAGTGAACTTTGTATGAAATCTCCAAATGACATTTTATATCCACATAATCATATTGACTTTTTTGGTTAAGTTTTAAAAGTTTCAATTTGTAAGTTAAGCTGGTCCTATTTTCTGTAAATACTTTCTAGGGAATTTTAGAACTTTTTAAATGTATGGAATAGACGAATTGCTAGGTAAGCTATATAAGAGCGATTTCCCGCTGAAGCAGCATGATGGTGTGTGTTTCAGGGTTATTGTATTTAGACCTCAGCCTTTAATTCCAGGGTGGCCTGTGAGGCACGAATTATAGATGTACTGTTCCATCATTATGTTTAATATTCTTACCCATAATTTGGTTTGCTTAAAGCGTCCATATTGTGTTATCGTCATTAGCGCCGGCGCCATTTCCTTAATTTTACTACGTGCCTCGTGATTAGCTTGTCGAACTGAATGTTTGCGCGTCGCATTTGGTGTGTAAATGTGCTCTAACAATGTTTGCTCTACGTTATGTAAGTATTTAAACAACAACACGCACATTTAATAAAATCATGGCTTTTTAAAAGATCCGCTTGCAAAATTAATATTCTTTTTCTTTATCTACTAAAACAGCAGGTCATTCCATAAACGCCCATTAGCAATACCTCGAAAATCCAATGTTCCGAAAACATTTCGTGTATCGTTTAACGTTTGCAAATTGTAAGATATACACTTGTTTATTGTCTGTTGTATCAAATCGTTAATAACTTACGGTTGATTCGTCACAAAATTGTGGTAACCGTGAAGTATTCAAATAGCGAGTAATGCGTGTCACACGACCAGCAGCGAATCAAAGACGCAGCGGGAACTCTCCTACCAGTCCTTCCATTTTATGTTGGCAAGAACATGGAATTTATTCCATGTTCTTGTTCGAATCGATCCAATACCAATCTTTATACCATATTATTGCAGCCTATTCGAAAACGAATGAACATAAAAACATCAAGAGTTTGATGTTCTGGGCGTAATAAACTCGATGTTCTTCGAATCGATTCCATACCTACCTTGATATTATATTGTTGAAGCCTATTCCTGAACGAATGAATATAAAACCTTTAAGACTCACTCCGCTCTGTTATCGGAACGTAAGCATGTACATATTATGTATATATCAATACGGACGTTTAGGTAAGTAACCTAATCCTTTATCTATTACATCTTCGCGTCAGGACAGCTAAACCCATTTTCTTGGAATTCGCTGTTGAGACAGCGTGATCCCTTAGAAAATACCTTCATAGTGTATATAGAGTGAAGCCTTGGAATTGGAAATTAGAGTGGAATGAAATTTGGGTTTATTTCAAGTATACGTTGAAATGCTTGCGGTGCATAAAAAAAAATTGTCTTGTTATCAATATATAAATTATTTCAACATATATTTTTTTAAAGGACACTGTTAGTTGTGGGAGACACAAGCCAAACCTAAGCCAAAGGAATTTGAGGGGTTGTGGCCAATACATTAAAAATGTACCTCTAGTATGAAAATGCTTCTAATTAAAGAAAAATATATAACGATCCCAAGCTGCTCTGAGATGGATATTCCACGGTCGAGCAGTGACATAGACACGTCTGCGGTTTCTTTGAAGTATCGTATAAACCACTTTAGTCTTGTTTCTTAGTATCTACTTGAATGAAGTACAAGGAAATGGACAACGCACGCTTATATAAACATATGTATAAACTTGCTTTGGAGCAGTTTGCTTAAGAAGTAATTTTCAACATAGATACCTATTTGAACTTACGGCTTGGAGCCTTGTTTTCGAGTAATAGTTGTGAACGCGCTGTCAACGACTGTCCTAACCACGGTTGACGTCAAGCAGATGGCCGGTCAAAAAATTATAACTATAAATTCTAAGTTAGAAAATTCTTACAGTATCCAGTCTAGTCGCTCTTATAAACACTCGATCAACGAGGCAGTCACACTATGACAATGTTACTGAAATAACATTGTTAATAAAAGTTATACATTTCGTGCCATTTAACAGATTGCTATGCATATTTCAGTATAGCAACACAAAACTATTGTGCAGATAAATGCAAAGATAGTTTACTATGTTATAGCGTAGCTACCCTTTGGTCTGTTGTAGTTTGCTATAATAGTTATAGTTATTATAGCACAATTTATTATAAAATATAAAAGAAAGTCGTGTTTTTTTACTCTATTTATAAATCAAGAACGGCTGAACCGATTTCGCTGAAAATTGGTGGGGAGGTAGCTTAAACTCAGGAGAAGGGCATATGATACTTTTAATATCTCAATTTAAAAAGTTTTATTTTTTTATTTTGGTATTGCGAACTGTGTTAATTATTTGTTAGTTCCGTAAGATTCTAACAGATGGCGTTGAATGAATTAGTATTCAAAAGATGGCGCTATGTTAGAATTACAAACGGTTCATATAAGCTACAATTTATTTCATGTCACACTAGCATAACGGGCCCCGTGTTGCTTAGGCTAAAGTATAAGTTAACTTTATAATATAGTAAACGTTATTCTTTATATATAAAAATCTCGGATCACTATTTGTTCCGGGACAATCTCCGAAACTACTGGACTGATTTTAATGAAATTTCGCACAGATATGTAACCTTGTCTAACATAAAATATAGGCGATATACCCAATAGAAGCAGTAATTGTTAGATTTAAGAAGAAGAAGAAGAAGAAGAAGAAGGTAGATTCGGTAGGTGGCGCTGCTATATGTATTTCATAGAACGATTTTAATGACATTTTTGGGTACTTTCGAGTTAATTCTTGCAAGGTATGAATTTACAAATGAACCTGGTAGGTGGCGCTGCAGTGGGTGTGTCACCAAATTTATTTTGCTGAACAATTGATAACATTACATAATTTTGAGCGGTCCTTTCTATTTTTTTCACAAAGGTGGATTCGTAAGAAGTAATTATGGAATCTCATGATAAAAAAGTTTAATTTTTAATTAAATTATCATATTTACAGTAAATTGCTTTTTCCGGACAGGACGACGTCTGCCGGGTCTGTTAGTATTATAATACTCGTATATATTTTAGCGCCGTCTGTGACCACCTTTATGTTCTGTTCTATTAAGTTAAGATACATATACTAGTTTTACTGTTAATAGTACATATATAAGCATGTATATTATATATTTGGTTACATACTCTAGCCTACATCTATTCATATGCAGGTACCTAATGGCGAAGTTCAATTCAATAGGTGATGACGTCAGTGTGAACGGTGCGTGTGCGTTTGGATATCCGCCGGTTTGGGCCTATCGCTGGTGGCGCGGATGGAGGGGCCGCAGATCATCATATTGTCGGTCACGGGTCATCGGGAATGCGTAAGTGTCGGTTTCCGCTGTGCGAGCGCCCGAGCGTGGCCCGCACCTCGCTCATGCACCTCGGGTACCGTTAGCCGCGAACTGATCAGTTCTTCACTCTTAACCATTGTTCACATGTGTCGTTGTGATTTAACGAGAAATATGACGTAGGCAACTACGCACTCTCGATATATAGATTTTTTTCGACCCTTCTATCATTCCACAGTTGGAATATGGGTCTCCTCTTATATTGAGAGAGTTAAGGCCATCGCCCGCCACGCCGGCTGAGTGCGGGTTGGCAGACTTCAAACGTCCCATCGATATGATGGATATTATATTAAAATGAAACAAATATCTTGGTACCAAGCGAAAGCGCAAGAACATGAAAAAAATTTATTACGATACTGTCCGTTACCCGTCCGCTTCGCTGAGCGAAGGCAGAAAATTGATAAAAGGTTGTTCCTTACTTCTATCTCTTGAATTCTCATAAGCAATTTTATGTACATATAAATAATGATAATTGCCTGCTTTACCGAAGTCTTTATAAACGTTACTGTTATTTTGTTTCTTGTTAAAATATGTATAAAATAGTCTAGTAAAAAACCCTTTATCAGTAAAAGAATGCGTTAAAGTCCATTCAGTAGTTTTTAAAACTACCCCCTTCGCACACTTTCCTCTTTACGGACTTATATAAAAATATAAGTAACATAACTAACGTAATACAGTAATAATAATAAGCCACTTGTAGAAATCAGATTGCTTTTGGTCTTGGAACTAAGCTGAGATATTAACACATAATCGTGGGATACATTCGACGTGGTCACGCCCGCGTCCAGCGACCCAAAAACCCAACAGGCTAGTAATTAAATCGAATACGAACACACAAATCCCAGCCGCGGCTTTTAAAAATCCCTAGTGAAGTATGCTGCTGCGATGTGAAACGTCTTTGTTGCGGCTTAGGGCGGGTTCATAATGTTACCGTTTTACCGAAACGGCGAGATTTCAATAGCTTAACACTTCAATCCGTTTCAAGTTTTGCCGTACCGTGTGAGTATAACCATTATGTTTCCGTATGCCACTGGAAGCCTTAGGGCTATAATACCCGTAATACCTTTTCGGTAAACAGTAACGTGTGTACGCACGCTTACAGTTCCGCGATAAAGCAGGCGACTATAAATATAAAATGGGGAGGAGTACTGTGTGGAATGCGCTTCCAACCGAAAACAGATAAGCGTTGCCCGTGTACATTCACTCGTTGGTGACGTCATCCAGTCTACACGCCCATAAGCTACCGACCGGAAGAATCTCGCTAATGTTGCCCGAAGTATAACATTATTTGGAATTCAGAGGATGGGTGATGGGGAATTCTCTGTGAAATCGCCTGTGTACGTGTACACAGGCGATTGTGTGTATACAGGCGCGTGTGTATAGTACGTAAAGATATGTAATAATCACAGTGAAGTATGGAGCCTGAATGGCGCGCTGCATTTTTGTGTCTCTTTAACAAATTGTGCGAGTGGGGTGCATACGTATGCATCTGAAAAGGAACAATGAGAGAAATGCCGTACGCGGTTCCAGCTGCGTGGCATTGTGACGTCGGCTTCAGTTGGAGTTACGTTGTGTTGTGTTTTTAATGTTGTGTGACGTTCATGTATTATAACTTAATCCTCAAAAGGCAGTGCTAGGATAAAACAATTGTATAATTAGACTTTGGATAGTAAACTAGAAGTAGTAAATTGTTAAATCCATTGTGAGCGGTGGTGACGTGCTATGGATTTGAATGTTAGTCATGTTGGAGCTATCTAGCTATCTCTCTATGAAAACAAAAATGTAGGCCTCTGTAATCTTACAGAGGCCTACATTTTTGTTTTCATGAAAAAGTGTTTCAAGTTTAATAAGTGTTCTCTAGTAAATGAGATGTGATCATCACGAATCTGTGCTTAGTTTTTATCCAGCATGTCAGGTTTTCAGGAATAGTGTATTTGAGATTTTTCATAGAAATTGCCTTGAATTAATTGAAATACTGAGAAAGTATTTATTGAAATTATATTTAATAGCAAATTACATTGCAAAATAGAGTTTTTCATAAAAAAAGCAATGCCATAAATATAATGTTTGTTACACAATCGTTAGTTTTTTTTTAAATAAAATCGTTCTCTCTTTCCCTGAAAACTGTGTATTAAAAAGAAACGCATTAATGATTTCAATGTATGTATTTGATATTTTTATTATCTAAGCTACGTGTTAAATTGCAACATTTCTATTTTATCCGTTGACACATTTTGTTACTGTGCCTGTGCTTCAGAATGTCTAAGTCAACATAGTATATTGCTGATGAAAAAGGATAAGACCAATGTATAGTAGCTAACGAGAAAGGCAGATGATTCATTTTTTAAATCCTGGCGAAATACACGAAACACATGCTAATATCGAATGTTTGTAGAATAATATGTTATTTCTAGACAACTATTTTTTAAGGTCACCGGCGTTGAACGTCTGAATCTAATTGAGGTTTTTCTTACGCTAGGAACGGAATCATTGGATGAAGGCAGACTATTAATATGTAGAAAGCAAGCGGGTTGTACTCGGAATGTGTTCCTAATATCAACATGCAGTCATTAGATATGATCGTATAGAAAAAAAAACCTTTTAACGTTTCGTAAGTAGCTGTTGAACTCGGTCACATTTTCCTATACTTTTCTAATGTTAGCGCGCTTTAGCGGTAAGCGGCTGGGTGTGGAGAAGCGATAGCTTTTACACTCGCCGAGTGCAGTGCGGGGGCGACGCGCGACGGTGTAACAATACATGCACTCCACTGCCGTCTATGATATGTGTCGGTTGGTCCTGGCTGTTTTACTTTTAACCTGCTGTGTACTACCAGACATTACGGTGATTTTTTTGCTGCTGGTATTGAGGTATAAACATAGCAATTGACGAATATAAGTAATTTGTCAGGTGGGGATGTATTAAATTAAAATTTTGTTTTATGTATGTTTAAGATATTAAATTACAATTTACAATAGATATACAACATTATTGACACTAAAGTGCAGCAGGAAAAATTTAGTTATGAATTGGGTAATTGCGGCATTGCTGTTGAGCTACATTAGGCGGTTTTTAATTCAATACCTACGTTTAGGATCCTCGTCACCTATGCCACCGTATTTGAAAATCGAAATTTTGAAACAGTACGCCCTGCGGCCCTACTATAATAATATAATGTTATGTAACCATTTCACACAAACCTATCTCACCTCGAACAATACATAACCTCTATTTTGTTAACCGGACAGCTGACAGACGACACATGAATTTCTGAATACTTGCGAATCCGATTTTACATCAAAGCAGAACATACACGCTTAGTAAGCAAACATTTGGTCTGGGCAGGATTGGATTCACACCGCCAGTTCTAGTAGTAAGCGTTATTCAAAGACCAATAGGTCAGTTGTGTTCGCTTATATGTAACTGGAAATAAATGGAGCTTAAATAATTTTAGCATTTCGCTGTCTGCATCGGGTAGTTTTGAATTCTATTTACCCTTGCGTGATGATTGTGACTTTTTTTTTCTACCGTAAAATTAAAAGAGATCTGCTAAGTGCTAATATAATATCAATATGGCGATAAAAACATTAGTTCGACAAAACTACCCGAGTATTGGTTTAATATTTTTTTACGGCATCTAATTACCTGCTTTTTCGATAGATTAACCTAGTTTTTGCAGTAACCTAGTTATAAAGTAATTTAATTAAATGATCCTCACAAATCCTTCGGATTCGCTACGTCATGGCAACACTGATTCTATTCGCGCCAATCACGCGTACTAACGAGGCCGCCTCTCAAAGTTATGTCGACAATGTTCAAAGTAACTTTATTACGAACTTTAAGTATCAAAAGACATTCCCTTTATTAACAGTTAAACACAATATTCACACAACGAGGATGAAAAATATTGACACGCAATTTCACTAATGTATTCAGTATTAATTTTTTTTTCGCTTTTGTGGGTAGACAGATATATCTGTGTCGGCCACACAACCCATTTATGAATATTTTATGAGGCTATGTATGTATATGACATACTGAATCGAATGTGAATATTCACGCTGAATATAATATTATGTTGTTTTATCCATTCATCGTGTATGGCCGAACAGGAACAATCTCACGGTAAAATTCGAAATGCTTCTCGCCGTTTCAGCTATACATTATATGTGTGACAGTGACAACACGAGCTTCGCTTAGCCTCCTGCATTTATACGTATATAGTACATCAACCGATCATCGTAACGTCAAACGATACCCTCAGTCGACGGTTTGTTTAGTGTGTGGCGCCAATTCGCAGATGCTTTACGACGCAATATAATCAGATTTCATCACGATAAGAATGTTCTGGAATGTACACGTCTATGCACTTCGATTATTCATTGGTCGATAATGGAACATTCTCGGACGAATCTCAGATTGAAGAGTTCCCGAGACGAAACAAATCCAATTACTTTCTTATTCACTTAGACACAGATTGCGATAATCCTCGGTCTACTTTGCGATGATTTTAGTAACATCGATCCCTTCGTTATTTGCAGATTTCAAGCAGCTTCGTGCGCCTAACTAGTTTTAACGCTATCATTTTAAATGTCGCTTCGGTAATTTCACGGTTATCTATGTTTGCAAAGGGATTTGCATACATAAAAGCGGATTAAATGAATGGTCGCGGTGTAATATCCATGAATATAATACGTTTATTATCGCCTCGGCTATATTGGGAATTATATTATTATTGTATCTGTATTAATATCACTTCTATAATACTATCTATAACACAAAGCACATATTTTAATGATAATGAAACTTTGAAATTTTAAATCGAAACATGTTCAACAAATAGGATTTTTTAAATATTCTCTTTTTACTGCATAGACATAAAACTTAATGTACATTTGCATTAAAGTTGTACTTCGTGACAGTTATTGAGAATAGACAGATTAAACGGAATATTGCTATCTAGCATATAATTGAATCGTGTACGCTAGAATACAAGATTCTAATTATAACTAGCCAGAAGATTTTTGTATAAATTTCCATTGAACAAAATATTTCTAAAAAGCTTTGACCGTCATAGAATTCTTCGGCACAGGGCTCGACTTAGAAAGCTCTGGTATTTTTGCATCTATTTTAATACCGAAGGTGTCGACTTTGTCCTTTGAATTGAAGAATGTGATATGTACATGCTTAGTGATGCGGGGCGTTTCTATTTGATCCTTTCGTTTGAGTTACGCGAGTGGGAGGGGTAGACGACTTTCGTAAAGTACGTACGCCGCCGCTTGGGGGAGATTATAGGTTTATGTAGAATTTCTATCCACTGTAACCTTTCCGCGGTCGTCCAAAGCATATCAGGAAACAGTCCGGGATCACCATAAGAATGCGCTACTGATATGGTCCTATTTGATCTCATCTTCTGCGGTCAGGACTGATCGTAGCTAGACATTTTATATCATTTGATATTGAAGACGAGGTTTGTCGAATGCACTGAGAACCTGACAATATCTTCAATCACTTCTATGACCTTTGATATGAGCTGTCATATCTTTATATCATTAATTATTAAACTCAATAGTAAGCTTGTCATTTTCTGACAGTAATAATAAGTATTCTCGTTTGAATTACTCTCACGTATCAGGATTCGCGTATCACTCTTCTTATCTTGTTTATTGATAAAGAAACACACGCTAAAGGAATAATTTTGTCGCCTGTACGAGGTTATTGAGACATAAGACTGAAATTGCTTTACGGAAATGTGAGCGTAGAGGCGCCGTTTTTCTATTGGTCGTTATATACACATACACACCACTATAGACAGACACATACACATTTGGCATAACGAACAGGCTTGTTTCATAATCTCCTTCATTCTGCGCTTTGAAAGTCGAGCAAAGGGACTGTTCGTAGAAATGTCCAATGGAGTATTCTCAGAAACTGATCTCTCCAAATTCTTACTTATTTGTCCCAATTGTAACGCCATTATCTTGAATCATACACTGTGCCGCCGTGAACCAGGAGTAGGTACTTGCATATTCTATTGTATTTTTTTAACGTGTTACCTTATGTACTGATCGTACTTATAAAAGATGTTATTCTTGTTATACGTTTTATGATTCTCGAAATATTTGAGCACCTTGTGTGTATGTGTTGAATGCTTTAAAATTCTGAGCTGTATCAACTGGGATATAGAATGATTTAAAATATACATACTGTTAGTGTTATAGGTAAATAATCCAACACTCATACATTATTCATTTGGTCATATTATGCTTAGATGAATTATTTAGACATCGGCGTGCGTTTTATGTTATTATTATTACTTTCGTTCCTATTTTTAATCATCGCTTATAATGTTTGATTACCTAATAACTTCTATTTTAATTTAATAACTTCCTACACGCGTTTATATTCTGTATTATTGGGCTAAAAATCGCGTTGGTCAGTAGTTGCAAATGTTACTGCTACATAGTCATTCGGGTCGATGGGTTTTTTAACTTGGAATTCGCAGTACTAGCTCGAGATCTCAACTTGTGGAAAATGAATGTTAAATAATATACCCCTATTACATGAGGCGCATAAAATAACTTTTAATAAGTGGGAGTACCACACTCTCTATTTATACCTTCCGGAAATATAGACGTGATGTTACGCTGTGTTATTATTGGCTGAAACTTTAAAAAGAAGAAATTGCTTAATTTCAAGGTATACATATTTTACTATTAAATGTTTCGTAAGTATTTATACATATGTACCGGCTTAACTCACGTGCGTTTTTCGGATGACCCGACTAGTTTCGGACCAGTACGAGGTCCTTCCTCATGAGCTCCCGCCGTTTGCTGCGAGGCCGCGGCGGAGAGTGCTACTGATTTCATGGTATACACTTTGTACTATGCTAACCAGACAATTGGTAAACATACCTACGTATAGAAATTTGTCTATAAATACTTATATAGTAAAAATAATAAATAACATTGACATTTGGCCTCTTTATGATATCCGGCGCCCGACAGATGGTCTCTATTAGCGACTAATTGCTCAGGAGATCTCAGGCACACGCTCGTTATATCATCATTAAAACATAATGCAGATCATTTTGACCATACTCAGTGTGAACTTGACATATTCAACGTGAGCACCTGTCGATCAGACACGATCTGCTCTCGTTTTTATAAACATTATGTTTTTATTATGATTCGTCATTATTATTACTTTTATGCAAGCATACATATTTGTAGATATATTTTGTGTCAAATTGGCAGTTTCTGAAAAGCACAGGATGGAAAAAATTGACCATGTTTTGATCCAGTTGCATTATTCGTGGTCGTACTGGAACTGGGGCGGCGCGGCGCGGTGGGATAGACCGGCACATAGAATTTAATGATCAGTGAATTGACTAACCCTTTGTTTAGTACGTTTTGTTGTTTATGTTACGGTCTACAACAATAGTATAGTGACGTTTGAAATAAACGCGTAGTTTAAAACTTTAAAGTTAAAAAGAGTTTCTAGTAGGAATGTACGTGTGAACTGACATAATTTGTGTTATATAATTGGATATGAATATCGTGTACCCAATATTATACTACGTAACAATAGTATTAGTACATTTTTATTTGCATTGGAAATACCAAATGTAACACGATGGAAATATAAATAGTTTAAGACCACAAAAGTTGACGTCATTCAAAACCGCCCATTGTTAATTGTTAATTGAAATTGTATTAATTTTTATTATAAACTGTGCTTAAATTAAACGCTAATTAAAATCTTTGGGTCTTCCCTCTCTCTGCCACCAGGAAAACATTATTGACGTATGATGCTTCCTTCCTACGTAATTATTTCAGTTCTAAAGTTTGGAAAATGATCTAATTTCTATTATGTACATATTTTAATAAAGTAACTTTGTGAAAATAATTTTATTAACATAAAACAATACATCGTCCCCTAAGTATTATCAACTCCTTCCTGTTTCTGTATTGCGATTCGGCATTTCGAAATATATGCAAGGTAGAAAAACTAATAGTACCGATCAGCAATTGCGCCTTGCAACCACTCGACCAAAGAAGCAAACAACCCAAAAATACTGTACATGATTATTATTTAATAGAAGAAAATATAAGTCAGACTGTCACTGTCATTTGCTTTATGTCCGACGTCAGCAATGCTGTTGCAAAAGAACATACATATAATAATATTATCTATGGCTAATGAGGCTTTTTAAATGAGTTCCTCCATAGACAACTGTTATTGTAGTCACCATTGCAAATACAACTGCCTAAAAATGTATAAATCAAACAACAGTTTTAAAGGAGCAAACTTCTATAAACCGAGGTTCTTCACAACGCGTTGGCGCTGAGGCGGCAATTCTCAAAACTATTAACCATTTTTGATTCGAGTATTGTACATAAATTTTGCTATTTTTACGCGGGGTCCCATTAAAGTTTCCGTACGTAATGCTTTAGGTATAGTGATCGTACTTAGCTTTATATATGCTGCAGGCGCTTATTGCTTTTTCTCTGGCTTTCGAATGATTGATGTCAGGTGTTCAATATATGTACGTATACTTTGTATATACATATACAAGTTGGTGTCTCGTATTCGTTACGGTAACTAGTGTGGGTGTGGGAGGATCCTCGTTTCTCTTCGGTTCAGCCGGCTGGGGACACTAAGGAATTGATTATATTATTCAAGCCACAAACGGACCGTTTATTATTATCGCGCGTAGAACAGATAATGCTATTTAATATTTTTATTTAATATTGCAAAAAGCACCGAGTGCCACATATCGCCGTCCTTACAAATCTGACCTGCTATTTCCCCATTCATCATTTTCTAAAAATTTTATAGAAAATTGTTTTTACATGGAATATTGGAATTTAATTATATCTCATTGCAACCCTATCTCAGTGTAGTCACCTAATGAGCGCAAATGAGTCCTTCCTCGGCTTGCCGTTTCCAGCTTCTGTCTACACTCATTCGCAGATCACATCCCACCTGGCCCGAGATGCTAATTCCTTCTTATATTAGAAAGTTTTATTTCTTTCTAAATGAATATTTCGTACAATTGTGCTGTACAGGCGCATAGCACTTGCTCACATGTATTGCTATCAAAATGATACATAGTTTATCTTCATACGTAAGCACGTCCGCCAATACATTATACATTACACCATACCTTTTGTTTCCTCAGATATTAATATATTGAGGATATTGCTGATATAACAAATTGGTTAACGATTATAATCGCTATTGTGTAACGCGCAGAGATTAGAATTGCGTGCGTTGAGTAGATAGTACGTTCGCAACACAATATCTGCTCCACGCGCACCAATTCGTATTTGTCTGTATGACGTGTGTGAAAATATCAATGTATTTCAATAAATACATTATTCATATAGTGGATATTGACGTTCGTACAATGGTTTTACATTCACAAGTGGACGCAGCGCTGTATGATATTGAGCGTAAAATTATATTCACTACATATATACGTTCATATTTGCATAAATTACTTTGCATTTTTCTATGTACAATGTCATGTCGCAACGGAATGCAATGTTTCTTTTCTATTATTCACAATACAAACGCTGTTCTTCTACTAATCAGATATTTCGCGGCCTCTCTCGAATCACTAAACAGAAGTTGAGGGATTTCTAATATGGTAAAATTCCATACACATACCTAAGTAACTCGATGAATCATCCAAACGTAATGTATCCCTTTCGAATAGGGACGTCTTCGTAATATAAGGTGCACCACATGTAGGGAGTAGCGTGAACAGAGTGAAAGTTGTAGCGTTTAGAATGCATCCACAGAATCAGACAAGATGTGTCACGTCAGCAGTTTCAAGTTATGGTGCATTTGAGATAGAACCCTACACTTTTAATGTCTATTGCTATGCTATGCTATGTTTTTGTTATATTTACGCAAGGCCTACATATTGAGTAATGTTTAGGTACTTAGGTACTCGGTTATAACACTTTTATTTCTTTCTTCGCCTAGGAAACATCATGATAGCGAGACATAATCGATAAGACATATATCGAGATACTTTTATATACATATGAATACATGTCTGTGAGCGACCTGTGGCTAACATTAACTCGTTAAGGCATTCCATATGGATTTTTCACACAGTAAATATTGATTGAATAATTCAGGCCGACCGATTTTTATACATGGAGCTAGTTAGATATTAACGAAGGCGTTGACAGGATACCTGACCGCCGCGCGCCGCCGTCCGACCTTCGCCGTTAATTCATTATTCAGGTTAAATTAGAACGTGCTTCGCCAGCGTCACACCGAAATCGCTCCCCGGGGGAACGTTGCTACTGAAATACCCGGAGTTTCCTTCCTCCCGCTGGAAACGTACCGTAACTACAACTAACCTAGAAATTTGACATTGCAGTATCGTGATAACAAGTTACGGTGATCGTGTGATATTAGGTTGAGTTAAACATTGGTATATGGTATAATTGTTGGTTAGAGCCGATGGTAAAGTAATGTCCCTTATGGTGTAGGCATTGAGCATCGAGTGCCAAATATCGACATCCTTATAAACCTGATTTGTTTTTTCTACGTTCATTATTCACTTTTTATACGATTTTCGGTTGATAAATAGAAACCTCTATTCCCAATATAATCAGTCTACATTCATTGATAAATGACGTCATTGTCGATCGTGACGCGATGTGTTTTACAGAACCGTTAATTATTTATCTATAACCGGCTCTTCACGTGACGTACGCGGTCCATACATAAAACTGTCTATTGCGCGTACAAATTGCATTGAGATACGAGGTACTTAGCCATATAATAGGATTTTATTGCTATACAGTATTTACGTTTAGTATCTACAATGATAAGTAGGAATAAGTTTCCTTGTGGTGGTATCATATCATTGCGCTTAGCTGCAAATGACCAATTGATGTGGCTGTAATAACATTCTCATATTGAATTGCGATATCTTTATGACAGTATTATATAGATTTACAGAAATAATCTTAAAAAATCGCCCCTCTCGTGAAATATACATATGTTGGGCTATTTACTTGACAACGTTTGATTTTTTATGACTGTTCTATATTTTAGTTATTTCTAAGTAGGGTCAAAATGTAAGTATCTTATAGTCTTCAATCTAATATTTGAGCATTTCACTTCCAAAGTCTGCGTCGAATGTACGTTTAAATATATAAATTTATATATGACATCAAGAATTTAATTTTGAAACCTACATGCCTTTGAAGTCATTATACATTAAGCCAGTCACATAGAATTGTCCTAAAATTTTCTTCATCTGATATGTAATCTATATTTTGTCTTTTATTTGAACCTGTTGTTGTCATCAGTTAGTTGACCAATGCGGTAGTTTGTTCATTATGCGTATTTATGATGAAACTAAAGTTCTTCGCTTATACTGACCGCATATAGGTCCGCAGCTCGTCGGGCCATCATGAAAACGTACTCGAATGAAGCCAGTATATGTTTAATTAATTGTTATATCGTCTAGCTGGCGCCATATTCCGCTGTGTCGTGTATCCTAATCAATCTTAATATGTAACGATTAGGTAAAAGTTATGGATGTTATTAAATTGTGTTAGATTATTTGATTTGTAATTTATTCCAATATCGAAGTAAAGAAAAGAAGAAAAAAAAAAAGAAAAAAAAAATTCTGAGGTGTGTGAAGTCTGCCAACCCGCACTTGGCCAGCGTGGCAGACGATGGCCTTAACCCTCTCAATATGAGAGGAGACCCATATTCCAACAGTGGAATGATAAATTGGTCGATTATTATTTTATTTTTTATTATTTATCGAAGTACCATTGTTGTTGCAGCGGCTTTTGTAACGTGAGTTATGAGAATTATGATATTTTCAAATTCTGTGTAAATCAAACTTGGAATCTAACTCACAACATGCAGGAACGAGTTTACATTATTCCCAATGTGTTATTGTGTGTTTAAACACGTCTTGTATTGTTTAAGCTCTCCGTCTTATTTATTCTCCAAACTCGAAATAACATCCAATGCAAATTTTACCCTCGAGTACATATTTTGGTATATAAATTTTAACAATTGTTTCAATGAATAGCGACGTGTAATTTTGCCTCTTTATACATCTGTCAAAATTTAAAACTATGACTCTGTGCCACAAGCATTGAAAATAAAATCAGTAGAACTTAGCGAGTGCGGTGCAAGGGGAGGGGCACAGCTCCATTGTACTCGCGATCATTACAAATAATTTACGGTTTGTTCTACGGGCACTGCGCAATTCATATAGCGATTCTCACACATGATCCCGGCGATAATTCGCGATTCGTAATCGTTTTGTGTTTACGTGTAAATCCAACACGTGTCGATACACCGCCTCTCGGATTGTTGCGCGAAACAGGCTCCCTGGCGCTCGTAAACATCGACCGCTCGACCACTATGCTAATAGCATCGCAGGAACTCTTAATTCACATTGGTTCTGTTTTTAGACCGACCTTGCATTATTGCATGTATGTATCTATGTGTGATCTTGTTCATATCCATTATAGTCGTGTAATATCGTGTGATATATAGGTACAACGAAGAACTTGAATTAGTAATAGATAGTGTAGATAAGGTTTAAGTCAACTTTTATTGGCTCAGTATGGTACCTATGTATGTCTAGTGAATAATTAACAACAATGCGGTATGGCTCTGCTGTGTTGTGCTATGCAAATGCGGATAATAAAATATTTATGAGATCTCGCGAAGTCTCAAAAGTAAATGGATTCGGAAAAAAAACGCAATTTAGATTACGCAAATCGCGGCTGTTTCAATTTATTAAATCCGACTTGAAGGCGCCAAAATGCGCCCATTCTACGATAACTATACCTACTGACAGGGTGTAATAATAAATATAAAATGTTTTATATTAATATAGTAATCGACCCATTTGTCATTCCACTGTTGGAATATGGTTCTGCTCTCATTTCGAGAGGGTTTTGGCCATAGGCTGCCACGCTGGCCAAGTGCGGGTTGGCAGAGTTCACACACCTTAGAATTATTTTTTTTTGGAAATTCTAGTGTGCAGGTTTCCTCACGATGTTTTCCTTCACCGTTAGCGAGTGATATTTAAATTAAAAACGCACTTTTTATAAAG
>DWME01001817.1:0-23104 GCA_018244795.1 Parelbella ahira ahira
GGTCCTGGGTTCAGATCCTGGGTCGGGTATCATTGGATTATTCTTATTTAAAATTTCTAGTAGTGACTCGGAATTGCGCCCGGTGTAAGGCAATAGGCTCACCACTAATTCCATGGGACTTAAAAACGTACGTAACTGGTGAAACGTTATTTTACGTTATTTTAACAAGATTTGACATGAACTTTACGTGTCTGCTTTCTATTTTTAACGTTTTCTTCTTCACGCTTGTATTCCCAGAAGGGTTAAGCAGAGGAGTGTAATATACCCTTAAGATCCACCAGTAAAATTTTATATCCCACCATAATAATAAATTATTATTTATAGAAAAGGAGTTGTATTTATAAATGTATTATAATGCATTTTAGACATTATCTCATTATTTCAGAATTAGCCCTCCCAACTCTTACGTGGCTCCACTAAAGCCACAGCATGTGCCAATAGTCGACGAAACCTGGAATTACCACGGCGAGACCACTTATAAATTCTTTGAAATTTTAATGAAAAATGCAATGACCTACGTTCTTTATTCATACAAAGATGATACTCCAATGGCCTGGATAACCGTTGGAATACAGGGAGCTCTGACTCACCTGTACACTCTGGATCCTTACAGGAGACTCGGATATGCCGAGTTTCTTACTAAATACGCAGCAAATGATCTCAGGCAAAAGGGAGGAACTGTTCTAGCGTATACTGTAGAAGGCAATATAAGACCGCAACGAATGTTCGAAAAACTGGGTTTCGATGATATCGGATACGATCGATGGGTATTCATTGAAAGAAAAAAGAAAGAGCTATGATTTGTTAATAAAAATAAATCTTGTTTTTAAAAGTTTTTTATTGCAAAAGGAAAAATAAAAAAAACCGAGTATGTTTTATATATATAAATAATACATTTTAAAATATTGTTTTATTTGTCATCTCTCTGTATTTAGATAAATATGTGAGTATTACCCTGCTTTAAATGCGATTGTTATTAAAGTGCAAGAAGGTTTCTTCAATGTACTTAATTAAGTAATAATTTTTTTACAAATACTGACAGTTATTGCTAAAACTTCCACAATATTGTTGCTAAGGGATAAAATTTAATACTATCGCGGTCAGAGGAAAGTAAAAACCGGAATCGCGTTGCAATTTAAACATTGATTATTGAAGCGGTACAGTGCACTTTTGTGTTCTTTATCCTGGCCGCTTATTGGCACTTACGCTCTCTTGTCACTAGAGACCGGTCTCAGCATACCGCTTATATTCAATGAATCATTTTTAGTCGGAACTGCGCGAGTGGTCGGTGAGGACGTTTTTATAACGATTTTCCTTATAGTACTCTATATGTCGCTGTTCGAAGATCCCTTACAGTTGTTCCCAGCGGAGAAATGGTCGGATTTACAGGAGGCATTCAAGGCCGATTGGCCGAGAAGCATCTCCGGCTTCACGGTGCTGGAGACTGAGAGACACATATTGCAGTGTGGCCTCGATTACGGCTTCAAGGTGTATTGTCCATTCGGAAATGTTAATAACGGAATTGTTGCTGTTAATATAAAGGTATCTGTGTTTATTACTTTTATAAGGCATTGATCTTATTTATGGATATATGTTCATATTATGTAACTAATTCATGGTCTAATGCTAGCCAGATGATTTAATGCAAAGGTACGTATTGAAATTTCTGGTGTGGTTTTGGTATTAACAAAACTTTGCATACACGATATATACGTCCATATTTTTCCCGAATACATATCAGTATCAGAAAAACGATTTAATATTAAAAGTCTCGGTTGACTTTTAGAGTAAATGCAACTACAGATAATAAAAGATCCCTGTAAAATCTAGCATGATTATGAACATTATGTTAGTAGAATTGCTACCACTCATGAACCCCGATACTCTCCGATGGATGAGGTTTTTCAGCAAGCCTCGGAAGTTTAGACCGATGCCAGCCACTGGGCAGTAGATGCTGTGAAAAGTTGGTAAAGCACTAACCCGTATCTCTAATAGAATTTTAGAGTCAATAGTTAGTCTAGACCACAGAAACTAAAACAGGAAAAAGTTTACGGAAACTTTCCACATTCTGACACATCCCAGGAATTCCCGCGGCAGACGGCGCTTTATTAGCTCAATAAACGAACGCTGAGTTATCAGTACAGTTAATGTCGTATATATACGTAGAAGTAGGTATAAATGAGATAGGACATATACCTACATAATTCGTTTGGAGCAATACCAATGGTTCATTAGTACCGCGAAGCAAATCTTATCAAATTATTCGTGTTTCATTCAGCAGTGCGTTGTTGCTCTGATATATAACACAGGCGATCTTCTCATTCATAAATCCAACTTTCACATTTAAACATTCTTATATGTATTTGTAAAATTCTTTGTTCTTTTCCCAGTGTATACTCTTTCTAACTAATAGTCACACTGGCAACTATTATTAATTTGATTTACGCTAACATTTCTACAAACCTGTTCAAGATTGCTTGCAGATGCCCATAAACTGTTGCAATCTCTTATCATTTTTGCCTGCTCGTTTGCACAAAATAACAAAATTATTTACAAAACTGATAACAATATATATCACTAATAAAACGTGAACGTAACTGGTGGTGTTCTACACTGATCTGCCTACCTGTGGAGATTATAAGTGTGATATTATGTTTAATTTATTACACCAATTCGTTACTTTACAAATCTCATGTTGCAGAAAACGTTCCATGAAATGATAGTTCAGTGCCCCAGCGACGACACAAGTCAACTGGAAAACGCACTAAAAGCAACTAAAACTATCGACTGGGACAAGGAATGGGAGGTTCCGTTCGCGCCTAAACATGTTATGGACTGCATCAAACGAATCATACAAGATAAGAGACTGTTTATAAATAGCATTTCAGTGACAAAAGCATATATTTTAGACGAAACGTCAGAAGTCTTTAACGCTACGTAAGTAGATTTTAAAGCATCTGTTTTAAATGTTTTTTGTTAAATGTGGTTTGGAAGGTTTTCCGTCGGAGGGCTTGTTATTAAAAAGATAGATGAATAATGATCACATCTGACTATATTAATTTTAAAATGACTTATAGGCAATCATTAATTGAAACGCTATTATTAATTTATAAATATGTGTTTGTACACTCAGTCACCCCCCTATTCCATGGTGGGATGTAAACGTAACTGGGGAATGGTGGAAATGTACTACCTCTTCGGGGACTACAGACACGAAGTTACGTTATGTGACGTATTATGTTTGTTTCTAATACGTACATAGCTGCGTGTTTTATTAGCTTTCTTTGTTTTGATTTAATTGCAAATATTGAGTTTTACTGTTCTGCCAACTCAATGTTTGGTTAAATCTAAAAATACTAGTAACATGAATGTACTGAATTTTTTTGTTTTTTATTTCCAGATTGCCACCAACGTGCTGTTTCAGACTTTTAACTTTGGATTACGTAGACTTACTCGACTCTACCTGGCCACATAGATATCCAAACTCAGATTTTTACTTCGAACTATTAATAAAAGCGAAATTGGGATACGGATTATTCAGAGACGAAAAGTTAATATCTTGGGTTCTTATTAAAGAAATGGGAGCTCTCACACATCTGTACACTTTAGCAGAAGAAAGAAGAAAAGGTTATGGCGAGTTGGTATTGAAACTAATATCCGATGTTCTGCGTAAAGATGGAAAGCCTGTCGTGGCGTTTTGCGTCGCAGGCAATGACAAAGCGGATACGTTATACAAAAAACTCAACTTTCAAAGTGTTATGGACGTGGAATGGTGCACTTTTACAGGCGAAAAGTAATACTTTAATGACACTTATTATCTACAATAAAGACAATAAAACTCTTGTTTATTTTTCTACCTACCTATCAGCTGTACTTGTATACTACCTTTCTCTAGATTTAAGTCTTCCCAAGCCGCGTTACTCTTACCGCTTTTGAACCACGTTTTTTAATCCACCTCGACGGGGACTACCAGTGTTCCTTTTGAAAGGACGGAGTCCATATTCAAGGATACTTTTATCCCATTGCCTGTCGTGCGAGCGATGTGACCCGCCCTTTGCGGTTTCAATTGTCCACATAGAAAAATTCCGAGCATTCCTTTCTGTCCGAGCTTGTAGAATGGCCTTGAGTTTCTGCGTGAAGGTCTCAGTAATATAGCAGATTTACAATGATCGTATTTACGTGATACTGACAATATTGACAATAATATCTCGTATTGTATCGCAATTTTAAAACAGAGCACTAAGCAAATATTTTTGTTATCACTTTAATGTTTGATTTGTAATAAATATGTTCATAACTTACAGAGAAGGGTTTATATTACGTCAATGGCATCATGTACCGTGGCTAAACATTCAATTGGTAGTTCCCTGGCAAGAAAACCTGTAATTTTCCTTATTCCTGGAATAACATAGAGAACAAAAAAGAAATAACGTCTATATTATTCCTGGAGGTTGGCAGTGGAGTGTATTACTCTCAGTTTCCACCCGTTATGTTATCTGTGTATTCAGGAGGTAAACCTATTCCCTTTCAGCGGACATCAATCCAGATTTTTTGCCACTACTAGAAATTTCAAGACAAGAAAACAATAGAATCAAACCCAGGATCTCTCGATCGGTAGCCGCGCCTGCAACCACTCGACCAACGAGATGGTAATGATAATAAGAAAATAAAAACGTGCTCTGTAAAAACTTATCTCTATATTGACATGCAAGTAGTGCGCTAATTAGAGTTAGTTCATTCAGTACAACAGTGTTCACACGAGACCCTAGACTCGAAATATTTTTTTACTTGTACCTACATATCATTTTACTCACGTCTTAAGAGCATACCGCACTCACGTTGTTCTTTCAGAATCTTTATAAAATTTACATACTTATCATCACGCCTATAATCATCTAAGAGGTAAGCATAGGAGTGTAGTACATTCCCACGTTTCACAAGTTTCGTTTTACATTCCATGGAATAAATGGTGAGTCTGTTGGCATTCATCGGGCACAAATCTAGACTCCGAGCCACAACAAAAAATTCATACAAGAAAATTGAAGTTAGAAATCCAATAGAAATCAACTCGGGATAGGAATCCACGTCCTCTCGATCAGCAGTCGCGCTTTGCAACCACTCGATCAACGAGGCAGTCTTTTACATTCCATCAGTTTTTATCATCGTAAGAAATCAACTTAAGCGTTCATTCTTCACCTTCAACTCTAACTTCCTTTTGAACTCACTAGCATTTGCAATATTACCAAGTCCTCTCATACACGCACGCCGCCTCATAGCTTCATACAATTGTTATCTTTTGTATATTAGAAGTACATATAATTTTGTGAATTGAACAGTGTAGTGTATTTAAATCAATTACATTCAAAACATAATGAATATAAAAAGTGGCTTTTTGAGGTGAGTGAGGTTTTCAAATGTCTAAAGCTACTTTTTCTGTAGCGGAAAATCTCTGTGAAATTTTCCCTTTGATCCAACGGTTAGGCGCTGTTTGACGCTGGAGCGAGCCCGCCAACAGTTGCGCACACTTCAATAACTTCAATTTTTTTTTGACTTTTCAAACCCTACCTGGAATTGTTTGAAATCTTTTTTTGTACCTGTCCCTGCTCGTACCTAATCTTAATCTTATTTTTTAATCTGAAATGTTGACTTTTAAAATTTCTGCCTGGAATTGTTTGAAATCTTTTTATAATTGGTACCTGTCATTACTGATAACATATTATTTTTATTTTGCAATATATCTTATTATAAATGAGATATTCCACTGTTGTTTATTAATAATTTTCTCAACGGATTCGGATTTACAAGGGCCTCACTCATTATCTGTTTTCATATACATGGATGTGTAAGTATATAGAGGTTATATAAATTGACATAATATACTTAATGTAATTAAAAAATACTTCTATTACAATTCCTGCTTCAATCCCTAAGTAGTTTTTCGAAAATAGCATTTTTTTAAACTTCTAGTGACGTTAAAAATACTGAAAATCCTTACGTGACGAAGTGGCTTTAGGGTTTATAAACAAGAGCTCGCGTGAGTTGCAGTTTGCAGTTTGTGCGCAAATACACTTTAGGGATTAAAATTTTTGCTCTTTGAGCGTGCATACTTTTATCGGTTTTCTGTTCGGGTATTTATTGAAAACGCGTTCCGCGAATCTGTTCGATTTTAACTTATTAAAACTTTTCCAGTGCTTATATTTTCAATACAATTATAAGCGATATTTTAAGAGTGGTGTTAAGTAGGTAGTGGCTTAATATTTTACTACATCTTACACTATTATATATGTTTATTACATGTAAAATACATTTTTAACCTGTACCATCTATCTATCTGAACGTAATTGCTGATAAGCAGGAGAAAAAATTAAATTTCCTCATCTTGAATTGTCGGCGCGTACCTATCAACACAGACTACGATTCACTTAGCAATATTCAAAGTATATAACTTATCATAACTTATTCATGAACACACCGAAAGCCAATAGTGAAGCGTTTTAAGGTAAATTGACTTTTACTGCGTTCGACGTTTCGAGAGCAAACTCTGCAATATTCCCGCGAGTGGTGCTCAAATACAGTTCGCAAATCGAACATTTTAAATTTGAAGTATTCCATTCGCTATATAAGATTTTAATAAGGACTAATTTAAAGTTGTATTACTATTACAACAACTGGATTGCAAAGGTTCAGGACAAGTCATTTAAAAGTGGCCTGTTTCCAGCAGTGAACTTGTTTATACTTGGCTCCAGTATAAGACATATTATCTTGATAATATTGATAATGGACTCAAGAAAATTACTTTATTTATTATACCTATCCCGACTGGGGCGATGATTTTGGCTTGCGACGAACATATTATGTTCCCAACGGTAAGGCAACTTAGCGGTCACATGACACGTGCGTGACGTCATCTGAACGGCACTACGTTGCGCGTTAGTGCGTAAGGGCTTAAACGTCGAAAACATTAAAGACCGGCAATACTTAAAGGCAAACTTAAAGTCGGCAGATACTTCGAATAAAACTAGGCCAGAACTAATTTTGAATTTCTTAGCAAACTGAGTGAACGATTGGACGAATTTCGAGAATTGATCGACTTTTGAACAGAGTTTAATATCAAGCTTAAATTGAGATCTGACATCTGTCAAAATGTTTATTTTGTTTTAGTCTTTGATGAAAATTCTGGTTAAAGTGGTTATCCGTTAGTGTAAAATCAAAAAATCTATGGTGTATATGGTTCATTCAACAAGTGCGCACTAAAGACAAAGCGTCGTGGTGACTAGATACAACGAACGTGGGAAAATAAAACAAAAAATGTTTTAGTATGTGTGTAAATGCCAAAAACTTTTTATCGCTACCCAAACAATGATTACAAAAGACTAGCATTTTAAACGAATCATTAACAGCGTTATTTAACACGTGACAGCAGTTAAGTGGTGTTATGTAATTATGTCATTATGATACTGCGCTGCACACTGAGTTATCATTATGATATCACCTACTGTGGAGAGTTAGTACTGCATCGATACATGTACAGGTGATAACCGCGTTGGTCGAGATGTAGCGAGGCGACTATAAATTGAGAGGTCCTGGGTTCGACCCTCGGGCCGGATATTATTGGATTTTTCTAACTAGAAATTCATCATTATAGCTTGAGTGTGAATTAGTGCCCGGCGCACAAGCTCACCATCTATTCCATTATCGGACATATACATACCTGACGAAACGTGTGAATATACTACAGTCCTCTGTCTACCTTTTCGGAGAAATACTCGTGTGATGTTATATATATATAAGTATTATAGAGCAGAGTATGGTAGCCCAGCACCCCGTCGACCACCCAAGAGGGGGCGCATCCGATGAAGGCTTCGAGACCCTCAAGGTCAAAGCCAACCCCTAGGTGGTGTTTAGTGGGTAAGGCACGTAGGGCTCTTTCTCGTGCGTCCCACATACCCACTGCGGCCGGTCGCACTGGCATGCATGAGCATTCACCACCTCCCTCCCGCACGGAGGGCTGCCCTTTTCCAACTTGTCTGGGCGCAAAAAAAAGTATGGTAGCCCAGTACTAGAACGGGTGAACAGTCAGTGTAGGTCGGGTAGATTCAGTTGCATTAGTGTAACAGCGATATTGGTTCACGGCGCTTTTTGCCCGCTGTTCACATGACAATCACGTCTTGCGCCGCCTTCTACTCCGTCTACCTGCTAGTTTCGATCGCTCACAGTTTTTTACTTTTTATAATAATTGTCTGGGATTGGTAATTTTCGTTTTATTTTGTAATGTCTCTCATTTACTGCACAAACTCGACTTCTATCTAAGCGTATAGGTATTAATTAACACACTTGATTAATTAAAACCTGTATATCTTTATTATTGATTATAGCTATCGTAAAATAGATAATTGTTAAGTGTTCCCATTTATTTAGTGGTATAATTAAATAAATCAAATTATTTATTCAATATTCTTATATCCAAGAGGACGGCATATGATCATATGTATATACATATATTCATATTCGTTGTAATTAATGTTTTCAATCTACTGTCATATATGTATATTCTGAAAAAAAAGTGTCATTATCACTTCATAATTTCATAATCATTCTCATCACATCAATCTCTTTTATTTTATTGCTAGTCAAGTCTCTCTCTCTCCAGGTGCGCCACAAGCCTCTGTCCTTCGTTTATCTCATTTAACCGCTACCAGCCTTCGGTCATCGATCGAATGAGTTGATGACATCCGTATCTTCGCGATATCCATTCTAGATTATTCATCTGAAAACACCCTTGGCTTTTGAAAACTGGCGTTTATGAATTAGTTAGTAATCGAAGTGCCAGTTGGTATAACTCGCGCGCTGATTTAGGTTCTAAAAAATTCCAAAAACCGTTGTCAATGAAACAACATTAATATGATAAAACATGCAAATATATACGTATATCAATCGCTTTTCTATACGAGGTTACGTATGTCACCGAAGTCATTGTGTGATAGTGTTAATGGTATCAGAATGAAATGCTCTGTCCCAGATACTTACGTCTGATGGTAGGGCGGGCTTATACTCCGTGCGTTTCAAAAATTCACCATTTGGACGAACGCCGCCGTGATCTCAAAATGTGCAATATTTTTATTAAATATCATTCTTATCTATGATTGATTTTCATTTGCGTATTTCGAACAAAAAAACCGAAATATTTTCTAAAATAAAGTAAATAGTGTGAATGATTGAAACTATTCGTGCGAGCCGGTGTTGTTGTGGCTATGAATAGGATTCGAGAAATGTGGAGATTGATGTTACTGGGTGAGTTATCTGTTCCAATACATTTTACGTAAAGCCTGGGGTTCAAATTCAGGCACACATTTACAACGATCTTAAGATTTAAATGCACTCCTTGTAATAACAAAACAAAACATCGTCAACCAACCTGCACTTGAACATCGCGATCGTGGCAAATGTAACTTAACCTTTCTTATACTGAAGCAATGGAACGATGAAAGGGTTGATGATGATTGGTGATGAAAACATTGTAAGAAAATTTGCAGACCCCTTATTTGTCCTTTATAGTCTTTATCACGTCTGAAGTTTATTAACCCGCGCTAGTGTAGACCACTATAACTTTATTAACCCTTGGCATTCCGAGAGACGCGTGTCCAACAGAAGAATGATGGAACGGTTCATGATAGAGCAGTATAATATTTTATTTAGACGTTATTTTGTTAAGGATTAAGTTATGCAATGCGACAAATATAATCGTATTATATTATGTTTCAAATAAATGGTGTTAACATGCCCTATTTATATCGATATATCTTAAATATGCACAGCTCCTGTAGTTTGTCTCACTTATTTATTAAAAGTAAACTTAACATTTTTAAATCTTAGATGTAAAAGGCAACTTTCCAAATTTTGTATAACGCTGTCACCGATAGGTAAGGATTGTAGGTAAGGATAGGGGTAGTTGATACTCAGTACTCTCTGGCCACCCCAGTAAGCACCTGGCGATATATAATCATAATAAAACGACGTATTACGTTTAAAAAAATATATTACATACACAAAAATATGAACCATCTCTATAATTATCGTCATCATCATCATTATCAGCCTATTTCCGTCCACAGCTGGACACCGGACTCTCCAATAGCACGCCACTGAGCTAGCTATCTTCAGCTCTTCGTATTCAACTGACTGTGTGAAAATGACCTTAAAATAATATATGAAGTTCTGTTTCTCCGTCTAATAAAAGATGAAGAATAATAGATAAAGCTCTGTAATAATGGATAATTATAATTCATTATTTCATAGACAAGTATGTTAATGAAAACGCTTAAAATTATTATTGTCATCTCATACAACAATTTATGTGTGAGATTCAGCCGTATCAGAGCAAACGCCGAGACGCTACTGAGATTACAATATTCAGAAGCACTTATGGTAAGAATATCGTCCTGCTTGCTTTAACAGCCAGTTTAATATTTGATTGCGTGCGAAATATGGAGCAGGTGATCATGATTTATTTTGACAGCCATTTTCTTAAACCATTTAGATAAGCAACCAGTTTTATAAATGAATATTAGATATAATATAGCAAATATTTTTGTTCAAAGTATTATGTTGTAGTTGTACTACGTATTAAGAATATTTAAGGCCAATCGTAAGCAGATTAAGTCTACATTGAAATGTTCCTTATACATTACCGCTGTAGAAAACACTTCGTCACATTAGTTGTTGTTTGCACTATTTAACATTTTTACGATTCTAATACAAATAGGTATTTTAGGTCACGGGTTTGATCCTTTAGCGGGTACTATTGGATCTTTTTTTGATATTTTTGTAGAAGCTCGGAGTCTGGATTTGTGCCATCCAGACCGTTTGGTGGCTGGCAATAAACGCACATATATTCCATAGTGAGATGTAAAAGTAACTGATGAGACGAGGACTACACTCCTTTACCTACCTCTTCGAAGATTACAGGCCTGATGTTACCTTTTGAAAAAAGTACGTGACTTAAAATAGCTAAAGAGTCAAATCAGTTTGAATTATCAGTAAGCATTATTAAAATGTGTTGCGCGGCCCCAAAAATACTTACGAACTGTTGATGGCGCAGGCACCTTTGTATAAAAAAGACCAAAAAAAAAACCACAAATCTTATGTACCTGTCAATAATATGTTACCATCCAGCGCGGGAAATGTGCCTTGTGTTCCTCAGAGTATGTTACATGCAAATTATATTGTAATTGCACATCCCTATCCAACATTGGTTGAATACAGTTGACAGCGACGCACACCTTAGATCCGACATTTTGGTCGATTTAAATATTCATTGTTCCGCTCTTGTTAGTGAACTGTCGTAATTAAATGATCATAATTAAAAACCAGTGTGTTGTAGACACGTTCATTTACATTTTTTTCATAAAACAAATTGTAATGTGTCATTTTTATTAAACAGTTGGTCTTATGTTGCCATCTGGGACTTGATAACAATATGACATAGCAACATTGATTTCAAAAAATATAAATTTATTCCTGGTCTGTAAGGACAGTTATATTTAGCACTCCGCGCTCTTAGCCTACCCCGTGAGGGACTTGGTGTGAAGATATGTATGTAAGTTTATACCTATATTTTTAATCCGAGTTAGAGTATGAACAGTGTGCCGTGGCTCTTATTATGACCGAGTATCAGCTGCAAGTCAGCTGTGTCTAATAGTATTATTATGCAGCCGCACCAGTACGTTGTATCACTACGTTAAGTATCTATAACAAGCACCACTGCCTGACCGTTGACTTACTTAAATACTTATTTTACTGTGGTGTTTTATATAACCTGCTAATTGGGTTGAGTACGATGTACGCAGCTACTGGCAGTCGTTGGATACGAAGAGCTAAAAATCGAACTCAGTGGCGTGCTAGAAAGGCGTATGACCAGCAGTGGACGGAAAAGGGGGATTATGGTGATGTTCAATGATGTTGCAGTGTTCGTAGCTATGCAAACTTGTCCACGTTCAAAACGTGTTACATAAATAATACTTTCAGATATACACAGGTGACCGTAGTCAAAGAGCAGGCATGCTGCGTGTGCGCAGAGCGGCTTGATAGAGAGTTATTAGGACACGGTCCCTAAATCTCTGTTCGTATTTAACAACTGCAATCTTTTTAAGAACTACGGTTATAACACCTACAACATATGTATATACCTACCTGAAACATACCAATTAGCAATTCGATACAAGACAAGGGTGTCAAATAGACACTCGATGATTATAATGATGTGAAACTGATATTGAATTAGGTTTATTTGAACGCTCCTCGTCTCAAATTCATAGATTATTTTAGAATGCCCACCTGCACTATATTTGATCCTCTCAAGCATGGATTTAAAGTTCGAAAAATTCTTTCCTTTCTTCAATATTTGCGATTTGCACCGCATGCAGAAGATTACGGACGACTTCAAAGCACTTACCTAAGTACGGCGTGAACGAAAATGAAATACCTACCGAAACAGTTTACACTGAAAGTCACGGACAAATTGATGTGGCTTTTCTAACTCAATATTGTTGTTGCGTCGCGGGAACCAAATAAACGTATTGTGTGGGGGAGGAGGAAATATTGAATATGCCTATGTCGGTTTACTTCATGCTATTTTGATACAGACTGCTTAAGTATTTTTACATGTATACACCTTTGCACGTGAGAGTGTACTTACTACATTCTTCTGTCTGCTTCATCGAAGATTACAGGCGTGATGTTACGTTACGTTATAGAATTTTACGTTACAATTATGTTGATAATGTAGCAAGAAAATATGAACGGTAAATGGAAAGAGTGCTGAATGTAGTTAGCACATTATATAAGTCTGTAAGGACAGTTATATTTAACGCTCGCTGCTTATTTCCTAAGCGGTCTAACGTAACAATATAATGTAAACAATAATATGAATATTAAATTTGGCTGCCTCGTTGGTCGATTGATTGAAACCGTGATTGTTGATCGAGAGGTCCTAGTTTCAATCCCGAGTAGAAGCCTCCCCCGGGGCTTCTACTCGGTTTTCCCACTTGAAATTCCTAGCAGTAGCTCTTAGTTTGGGTTTGTATCTGATGAAGGGCAGTAAGTTCACTCGTAATTCCATATTGGGACGTAAATGCAACCGATGAAACGTAGGAATGGGCTACAATCATCTACCTACATCTTAGGGGATTACAGGCGCGATGTTATGTCATCCTCCTCCCGCTCAGTCTACCATTAAGCAGTATGACATGCTCAGATATATGGCTGCATTACGCCTATGGCACACAGATATAGTAAGAGGCAACGTATTTCTTCTAACGTTGTGTTATACAAACGTGCCTGCGACTGACTACAGATGAATCTTTTTAATAAAGACGGAACATGCATAATAAGTATTCATTGCTTGTATAGTCACTCTTTATTAGTGCCCAAGGCGCTCACGAGAGAGAGAACCCTCACGGGGGATTATAAGTTAGCGATGTAACAATGTATGCGAATTATATATGTATTTACAAAAACAATGAACTATAAAAGGCGTATATTTTCAATAAACACAAAACATGCCTTATAAAATATTAGCACTGACAATAATAGCAATGATATATAAAAAATATACATATATATTACTTCAGCGGAGAATTAAACTTGGCTACATTTCAATCCCTCGCTGATTAATCGGCCCGTCTCAAAGTATGCCGTACCCCGCCATACATATGCGATGAGATGAATGCCTAAATGATCTGTCTTAAGAAAAATAAAACCATTAAGACAAATGAATAATATCTGTTAGAATAAATTTGTTGTAATCTATTCGTCACTGGCAGCGTGTCAAGATGAAAGTGATATACATACATACATATATCGCGATATGGAAATGAAACAGTGACGGCGACTTAGGTAACAGCCGGACTAGTTTGGGAAAACACTGGGAACGATTTGTCAATATGTCACATTATGATAAAATTGGACCAGTTTGACTATATCGCTGATTAATGATAAAAGGCAGTAAAACCTATTAAGGAAACCGGAAGTCGCTTTATGTTTTGAACTTTGCACTGAGAAACAAAATAAATATTCATAATGTAACATATCGTCACGCCTGTTTTTTAATCGAAGGGATAGGCAAACGAGTGTTATATTTTCACTTTTCACAGTTTATACCTTCCACGTAATAGTGGGTAAACTTATTGCCATAAACCACTTACAACTTCAAAGGTCGGATAGAAAGACCCACCAATAATATTTTTCTTAACCCTAGGTTCCACTCCGGGACCTCATACTCAGCAGTCGCGCTTGCTAGCTCTAAGCCGACGAGGCAATTAAGCAGACAACCAACTAAATAAACTAAATAGGTAAATAACGTGTTGCGCAGATACGACTGCTGGCACTGAGAATCCAGCGGCTCCTGAGGATAATGACCAAAGTACAACAATATCTGATATTCCGAGGACACACATAGATAAAATGATTTTATAGACGTCACACCCTGACGGATGTCAGATACAAACCTAGATTATTTAACCGCGGTCTCAGCAACCTTTTCCGTCTTATTGAGCATTGTCTTATTGAACAAGATACGAATCTTGTCATGTAAATGCACCGGTCTAGTTAAACGATGATAACAACCCCTATCGAGAGGCTGTAAGATTGAGATATCTCTGGTCCAAGGACCGGAGGCCATTTCAAAGGGAATCGTTGGCGATTCGCTGGCGTATGAAACGTATGGCGTATGACATTTTATTTAAATCTATTATGAAATGTGGTTGGTTGCTTAAAATTTGGGTTCGCTTATTCCATTACCGCAAGAATAGTACGTAATACATATAACAGTAGGTACGGCAAGAATAGAGAGATTTAGTTTGAGCAGTCGTCTCTTTATGCAGCAACCGTGTTTTATCTAAAAGACATAAATTAACGAAACTGACGATGTTGACTTTTTCCCACGTATGGACCACCAACGGCTGTACTACATAAGCTGCGGATACCCTGATACATATAAGATTATATATACGTATATGATAGATCTGTACGAACTGCATTATCGAATGCTTGCGTGTGGCACGCGTTCTTGGAAAATTTACGATAATTCTATTCACGAATGTTTGATAGCTTCGGTCGAGTTATACTGTTATGAGAAGCTTTCATTATTCGTGGCTTCTTTTGGTCATCAGCTAGAATGAGATTTGGAAAGGATTGTGACTGCCATATAACATTAGCTACTAACTGTGGCAGATGCGATGAGTCATTTAAGTATTGAGAAACACTGTTACTGAAATTATACTTGTTTTAGACATTTGCAAATGCTACAAATGCTCCAATAGCACGCCACTTTGCTTGATCTTCGGCTCTTCGCATCCAACCGTTGCCAGCCACACATTTGGTACATGCGTATATCGTCATGTACCAAAGCATATTAAAAGGAAAATGTCGTGTCACAATGCCACATAATGTTTAAATTATTTACTGATAACAAAAATATTTCCGTAAATCAAATACTCTGGCGCACGAAATAAAACAAACAAACATAGACTTTAACGTGCGACAACAAACATTTGGGTCGTTGTTTCGTTTTTTCGCCCCTCGTTACTGTCAGACGCAAAAACACTGAGAATTGTCGTCATACCATGTATTAGTGGTTGCAATATTGCATTGTGGAAGAAATTGTCTCCGCAGACAATCGTATGAGAATGCAAGCGTTGTTAGGTAAAATTAAATATTATGTCAGCCAATTCATCAGCAGGTACATACTCGTACCTGCACTATGAGATAATTACGAGTGCGGAATTATAAGAGGCGCGCAATCTATGTACTTAACACTTTAAATTCGTTGTCAATTGTACAATTATTAACATGAACGTGGTGGTTAGAGTTTCCACAAAAAGGATTCACGGAAATTTAAATGAACTTAATTTTTTTAATGTAAAATATAGTGGATAATAAAATAATTATTGTTAAATAAGGAGATTTGAAATTGAGTTTTATTAGTTTTAGTTTAATTAAAAACTAATCTCCATCTTTGTTTCTTTACAGAATTAATGTATCTATTTTGTTCAGCTAGGATTAATGATTGAACAATACATTTAGTATTAAAAATATGGTCTCTTACCAAGGTGATGTAGAACGATCTAAAAGACTACTGCATTAATATTATGTAGTTTTATGTTCAGAAATGGAATTTTGTTAAAACAAAACACAGTCTCAATCAAAAACTACAAATAGATCATTTTAATAAGGACATAACAATTTATTAATTGACTACAACTTTTACTTTTACACTTTTACTCGATTACTTGAAACACGATACTTAGGTATAAGCATTTAAACAATAAAACATTTAAATAGATCTGTTAGTTACTCAAACGGCAGCGCTTCGCCTCGACCAGAGCCAAGCACCTAATGCCTCCTGTCACCGACTGACGTTTCTTTTCTTTTAACATTTCGATGAGTAAATAGGTTGAAACATGATAGTTCGCAATAGTAGTTTAATATTTATTGTCAATTTCACATATGGAACAAAATGTTTTTAATACAAATTCTTATGCAACGCTACAACAAGAATGGCATTGTAGTATACAAAATAACAACAGTTGTATTGGGATATACAGGTTCCAAGATCCATATTAGGAGGTCAACTTCGGTTGCCATTTGGTTCACCTTGCTACGCAAGAGATGAGGCTTAATGTAAGTACATCTTTAACTGTCTTTCAGCATATTTCACCACAATGGTGCATTCCCAGCAGCAGAATGGCAGAAGGCCAGAATACGACAACGGGCATGGCTGGGACATCAGGCTGGCGGTCCCGGGGAGACCCGGAGCCGATTACCCCACGCTAAACGCTATTCCACGAACATCCTTCTCTTGTTCTGGAAAAAGTCCAGGTAAGAGATATTTGATTAGAAAACGACCTTGTCACCTGTTATAGTCTATAGTAGAATGAAGTTTTTTTATAAAATTAGCCCTTGTTATAAAATTATGGTCACCCCACGGTCATCCAATGGCCGTGCCTTTCATCAAGAACTCAACTAAAACACTAAGCTATGGTAACAGTATTTAAATACATATGTAGTACTTCGCATAATTCGGAGTAGGTAAATTTATCTTATATTATATGCCTTTTCTATAAAACAATATCATGATAAAAGAAAATAGGTATCCAATCGATTAGACATATATGTATGTAGGTACCTATATGGCCAATCTACAAAAATACTTTTTTATGTCTATATTGACTAACCTTAACCACTCAACCAACGAAGTAGTGTAAAAATAATACAGGTAAAGAAATCAAAAACGTCTATTGTTGTAATTACTTTTACAATAACAGTCCATATTCCCGGCGGCATCTCCATATTAACGTTAGCGTTTATAACTATTGGCTGTAAACCAATCCGCTATTCCGATTATGGATAATCAACAAGAAAACACAAATTACATTATATTGAAGTTATAATATTTGTCACAGTATGTTCCTTGTCTAATTTCAGGATACTATGCGGATGTTGAAGCTGGCTGTCAAGTTTTCAGAGTTTGTACTCTGGGTTCAACGTATGGTTTCCAATCGTTCCTCTGTCCCAATGGAACTTTATTTAACCAAGAAGTTTTGGTATGTGATTGGTGGATGAACGCTCGTTGTGATAGAACTCGACAGCTGTTTAATGACAACAAAGATAAATTTGGTAATCTAAAGTTAGGACCACAGCTTATGAAGGATATAAAGAAAATGTTGACGCACCCTCTGCGAAATCCATATGATAAAACTATAATGAAAAGTAATCTTATTGTAATGCAAGATTACAAGCCTCCTTCGGGACAATTATTTCCAAACGGCGCATTGATCTCAGGACCAGAGCGGCTACCTAGTAATGTATATGTACCTGCTAAACAGAGATTTGGAAACTTTGCACAGAATTCGTTTCATTCAGGAGACCTCACGTTCGCAGCATCGACGCCCAGTTCTCAATACATACCGTTGTCATCGAATATAATTGGACCGGCAGCCCCAAGAGATGTCGAAGTACTACAACCTCAAATTCAAAATCTTAAGCTTGTTCAAAAAGGAGCTTCAGGAACTGTTTCTCATACCAGTAATGGGGAATCGGCGAATAATAGGAACACAGACTATACAAACAATCGGATAACACCATCTTCGTATAATCAGCAACAGAATCACAATCAGAGAAACACGCCGGTGTCACAACCTATTTCACAACATATTCAAAATAATCAATCGCAACGTCAGTTAGCTCAATATAACGCACTTCCATCTAATCAGAATACGAACACAAATCAACATCATACATTTATTGGCAATGCAAATGGCCAAGTTCGAGCAAATAGTGTTCCTCAATTTCCTAGAGCTGGAAATGGCTATGTGGATAGAGAGGCTAAGCAAAATTTGGTAAGTTCCAACATTGTTCCGCCTATAGGTAAAACATTAAAATTTAGTAGAATTGTTCAAAAATCCAGTACAGGTAATCCTAAATCAAGGATAACTTTTAAAACCTGGATTGTAAGACCGTCAAAAACTGCTAGGTTAGTGGTCGAACCAACTCCGTACACTTATAATAGACCAGTGAATGGTCCTGTGGAAAATATCCTTGTCGATACCAGCACTCCATCCATAGATAAAGGTAATCCCGAAGCAGAAGATGGACCTTATACTTACAATAGACCTATGCTCTCAAACCAGAAAATTGGAACTACAGTTGACAGTCCTTCAATATATTTACCACCAACGGAGTCCACATTATCAGCCCGACTGTACTCAAAAAACCCACGAAATTCAAAGCAATCCCTTCTGTATCTAGCACCGACAACTTATAAACCTTCGTCCCCTCTCTACGTACCACCTTCTGAACAATCTGTAAAACTATCGCGTCAATACTTAAGCCCTAATTTACAGTCGCCACAATCTATTGACTATCAAAGCGCACGTTTAGTAGCAACGCCAACTGCTCCTACCATTGATTTTTCGACAACTATTTCCGGTGCTAAGAAAATTCCGCCGTTTTCTCTAAATAAACAGCATGATACGTACACTAATCACAACAATTTATCATTTTCTGAATTATTAACAAAGGAGAAACTTGATATAACCGTAAATAATATAGTAAAGGACACTAATAAATTACTGAAAACTGCATCACGTGACGAATTGAACCAGTACCGTGAAAATAAAAATGTAGCAGACAATCCAACTGCTAATAATCTATCTCCACGATTTGAAAACTACAATTATGAACAACTGAGGGTGCAACCTACAAGTAATACTAGAAGTGAAAAAATTGTAGCTACTCCGTCCACAGATTTAGAGCCTCCCGCCGACACATCTCCATATAATTATGAAAATTCAAATAAACTTTCTAATTTACCTTACTTTAGAGAATCATCAATACCAACAAATACCATTGAAAGAACTGTATCACTAAAAATTACAATACCGGAAACAATTGCACAATATATTTTTAATAAAGATGGTGATAATGACATCGATAACTTAGAAATATTAAATACAGGAAGCAGTAACTACTTAGTGCTTACTAATAATAACTTAGAAGAACATAAAGGTCTCATTCCAATCGGTAAGTTAATTTGGGATAAAAATTTAAATATTTCTAATTCACAGGCATTAGTACACTCGTTTTTGACAGATTCACTCAATGCAGCAAAAGAATACAGCAACATTGCTAAACAAAGTATTGTATCGCCTGCACCTACGCAGTCACAAATTCAGAATCTGAACAACGAAGTTATTGATGACATAACTAATAAAGTCTCACAGCTTACATCATCACAATTTTCAAACAACAATCAAAATAGTGCAAATTTAGTACTCCTACCTCAAAAAACTAGAAGTTCTACTTATTTCAGAGATAACATAAAATATAAAACGGATAACTTACAACAACCAGGAGTTCAGAATCATCAAAAAAGTTCTCAGTTTATGCAACGACCCGAACAGTTATATTCATCACAGCTACAGATACTAAATAATAAAAATCTTGTGACAAACCTTCAAGGAAACTCGCAGCAATTATATAGTGGCCAATTATATCAACTCCCTGTTCCAGAAGTAACGAGACAGATAAACAATTTCCAAAATTACATTCAATCATCTAACGCAAGACTGACAGAACCTTTAGCCACAAAATTCTCACATCAAAATTTGAATCAAGACATAAATGCGAATATAATTCGAAAACACTCAAATACAGACGTAGAAATTATTTCATCTGAAATATTACCTCATCCACATGCACAACAATCACTACAGCGTACGGAAGAAGCTACAGTTAATGCACAAGAAAATTCTGGAAACCTTTTTGTAGGAAAACTTTTGAATACTAATAATGGAATAACTGCACAAATACAAGATAAAATATTCGGTACACTGCCTCATCCTTTACAGGAAAATAAACTTGTCACCTACAAAAAAAATAAGTCTTATTACTTATACTCGGAATTAGAGGACAACAACAATGACAATATTCAGGCCACAAATACAAACGATCAAACAAACCAAAAAGTTCATCAACAGAACGCAAAATTGATACATAGCAACGATTTATCAAACCGAGTAACATTTGAACTGTTTCCATCAATTGGTTTTGAATTAGAAAATGAGAGAGAGAAACAAAAAATTCTCGATGCACTTAAAATAAATGATTATAGAGATTCAAACCAGGATGGCAAAACTCAAACCTTTGATCAACGACCTGAGTTAGTCACCGGTGTGGACTACACCGTTATTCATCCTACATCCAAAAAGCAGGCTGAATCACCAAATAATATCAACACCATACTTTATAGAGGTCCTTCATCATATTTAGCACCTCAGTCTACTGTCGGAAGCTTACAAGCAAACCAACAAGCTAAATCTATTGCGAATTCCAGAATTGAGAAATTTGATGACACTAATAGAAATAATGGTTATCCGAAAGCCACACCTGTGAGGCAGTTTTCTTTTTAATGTTATTATATACCGTATTATTTAAAAAATCAGGTATAGTAGGTACTTAAAATTGTAATACTAGGTAAGTGACCTCGCAGCACAATGATGTTACTGTTATTGTAAATAAATATTTCATAAATGCAATTTACTTGTGCTAGAAATAAATTAGACACCTAGAAATAAAGTTGTTTTATTTCTTTACTCTTACAATGAAAACCCTTATTAAACTGATATTTAGAAGAAATTATATTTTTTATGAACTTAGTAAACGATAGATACTGTCAGTTGAACTGTATTTGCTTTAAATTATGCTTACAGTGATTTGAAATTACATGTAATGTTAATGTCGACGCAAAAGCGCAGACGTTTGTTTTTTATTAATATTATTATAATTATTTTTATTATTAGTAAAATTTAATTCAAAATTGTTGATTGTTATTGATTATTTACAAACACGAATTCTAGTAACTTGATTTACTTAATGAGAAATCACGAAAATCAAACATTCTAACAGCAACTTCTGTTATTAGTTGTTCGATTTATTAGACAAAAACGCCACAAGATAACGTGTTAAGAAAGTGAGTTGATGTTTCTTAGATACGGATTTTAAAACTTATTAAATAATTGTTTATAAAATATTTCCTATTAATAAAATTAATTTCAACATAAATTTAATTGTAAATTGAATTTATTTAAAAACATTACATTGATTTCGTATTATTTAAGTTTTGGCGGGAAAATTGTGATTATATTATCGTCTTTGTGTTTCTGAAAAGTACGCCACTAATACTGGTGCCTTTGGAAGAAGGAAATTAATCTTGTGGGTATAGCTACGTAATGTTTATTACGATTAAAAATTAAGAGAATAGCTAACTAGAAGATAGACTTAATTTTTGACTCTAATTAAAATTAAGATTGTTAAAATTGATTTATGAATTTAAAAATTGGTATAATAAATTGTTTGTTTATGAATATGGTATAATATGTCATTTTATCGTGAGCAAGAATATTGACAGCGACTCTTTAAAAAAACTCTGGGAAATCCCCTCTTTATTATTATACGGAAGCCAGAATCGCAGTTGAAGAAAAATATCCTAATCGATTATATAAACCTACTGTATTCTGGAACATCGATATTTTGTAAAAAATGAAGCCAATAGGCTAATACCTAGTTTTAATTATAATTTAAATAGTTTTATTTGACTCCACTGAAATAAGCTTTTTATAGCATTTAAATATTTGTAAAATGAGTCACTGTACCTACTATCTTTTGTTTTACTACCTTCTCGTAATATCAACCGATTGAAATATAATAAACGAACGCTGTAAGTTGAAAAGCTGCACTATGTGAAAACTATACCAGATCAATTAAACAGTGTTACCAACTCTCAAAAATGTTGCTCTATAAAGCTCTAACCAAAAACCTCTAAGTTCTATGTACAGACAGCGATTGGTTCCAGTTTGTCTACTGAGTCGTTTAGGATCAAAGGTGGCAATCTGCATATTTTGTCAAAAATGAGTTTTTACTATGCTCGTGTAGGGAATTTAAAATAAAGATCGTACTCTTCTTCCCGTATTATTCTAAACTGCAAAATCTCAATAAAATCGAGTTTAAAATATGGGTTTGGTTTCAAAAGCGGCAATCTTTGAAAGATGAGAATCAAACCCGGCAATCTGACTCCATCCACCAATCAGAAGCGTCGAATTGAGAACCCTTAAAATTCAAAAAGTGAATTGTGATGACGTTCAAGTAAATATTTGCAATAGGGCTGTCAGTTATCCAAAAAATTTTTGACTGAACTGACTGGGCGAATATTGCCTTTCAAAATTTTTATAATAATTACATATTACAGACACAAGTGTGAGTGATTGTTTCTTCAGAAGAAGAAAACTATTGACAAAACTATTCAATGATACCCATGACTTATTCATATTTTCTTTTCTTTGGTTCAACCGTTTTATCACTCTACTGATAGGGGTTCCTCAAACAGTGAGTGGGTTAAGTTCATAGCCTGTCACGCTAGCGAAGTGCGGGTAGGCAGACTTAGCTTTCACAAGCCTTAGACAACATTTTTTCGGGAGAAATCTAGGGTTTGCAGTTTTTTAACGATGTTTTTCTTTACCGTTACAGCATATGATATTAATAAGTTATATTA
>DWME01001818.1:0-23101 GCA_018244795.1 Parelbella ahira ahira
AGCTCTTTGTCTTGCCCAACCTTGTCAGCCTTGTTAGTCAAGTGGTTGCAACCTTGACTATAAGATCGGAGAGGTCCTGATTTCATTGACCAGATCGGGGACTGTTTGTTGGGTTTCTCTAAATTGAAATTCTTAGTAACTAGTGGCTCTGAGTTTGAATTTGTGCCTGATATATGGCAATACGCTCACCCCGTATTTCATAGCGATGTTATGTATTAGAGCCTTTTTGTTTATATTTTTGTTTGTATTAGGCCTTTGGCAGTAAATCCCGAAGCGGCTGGTTTCGTTCAGATGTAAAGGATCATAATACTTGACGCCCTGCCAATTCCATTATGGACAGTACATTCTTTATTCTGTACACATTCACACATTCACAGATTAAAATTGGTTTCATCGCAGTTTATTGAGCTCGTTGTTGCTATGATTCCTATCAATCTACCCGGTATATCGTTAGTTATTTACTTTCCATCACCTATGTTATATGGATATTTTCAAAAACGTTTCGATTATTACTTTTTCTCTACGAATATGTTTGGCACCTGAATGTAGAGATTCGCTAGAGAAAAAGCGCTTTTTCACATCTATTAGAATTATGTAATGAATTTCTTTCTTCACTGGGTTCATTTATTTTATTGGGTAGACAAAAATGGCGGGAAATGTTTTTTGTTATATAATGTTTATTGTCTCCGTCTCCTTTTTAAAAATATCGTTACCAGCCAGTTGCATCGACAGAATATGAACAGAAAATTGAGTATCAGAAATAAGTCTAATCTAGCCATTTTCCTTTCAATTTTTAAAATTTGTTTTATTCTGCAATTTAAAGTTTGTTCTTCACATTTTGATTTTAACTTTAATATGTTTAAGAGCTCCCGTTACTACGCATAGACAAGAATGTGAATAAAAGTAATTTTTACTATGGTGTAGGGAAAAATGGAGGATAAGATAATAAAAGTATTTAATTACAGTGATATGTAGCTTTGTAGGCACAACATTGAGTCCAACGCGACATAAATTTCTGATAACAAATGTGTCATTACCCACACACATCTACCTATGACATCCAACATAACGCGTTTAGGTATGATACGTATCTACTAATCATTTAATTCCCACTACAGAGCCACGAATTTTCTGTACAATTAGGGTTTTATTTAGTTTAGTACATCCTATACATCACTATATAGAGAATCCTTAGCAAGAAGTTGGAAAAACTATGTATGTATATTGCCGTAATAAAATTTGTATGAAGTTCTAGCCTTTGCAGTTTGATATTAACTTCGAAACTTTTGCTGTCCGATATTTACTCTACATGTTTCAATACTTTATCAGAGTGTTGTATCGAAATAAAAAAAAACAGTCGCTTTTTGTCGCTGGCAGATTATGCTAAGCGTATTTGATTGCGTTATATAATCACTGGGCTCCAGTTACTTTTCTATTTATGTTCATAACTGTAAACTTTTACGGTCAACATAAGAAGCATTAATGACAATAAGAAATGGACGCCCTCCAACTAGTGACGATATACGCAAAGTGGTCGGCAGTGGTTGGTTGCGAAGAGCTAAAGATGTAAAGGCCCATGTCCGGCAGCGAACGGGAGTAGTTGATGTTGATGATTATGATGATGTTGACGATGATGATGCTGATGATAGTGATGATTATGATGATGTTGACGATGATGATGCTGATGATAGTGATGATTATGATGATGACGGTGATTTTGAACGATGTGGAACAATGAAAGAAATCTTTTACATCATTACTTTTCCAAGCACATGTACATAGCGCAGTCAGCCTCTTTTAACTTGAAATGAACGTCCGCTAGAATTTTTTTTAAAAAACAAAATCGTTCTAAAGATAACGATTAAGAACAAAGCAATGGCTAAGAAAGCATTCGCAATATTTTATCGCGTACAAAATAATGTACTAATAATCGGGATTAACGTCCGATGATATAGTTTGATAATTGTTTTATCTTATATTTCCAACCGGCCAGCTCCATAACTTTGTTTATTACATTGTACGTTGTATACCACGATGACTGAACGTACATATATTGGTATGCCTTAAGTAAATTAGGCGTAATTCAGCCTAATTCTTTTATTCTTTCGTTTTCATACTACGTAGCTATTAAAGAACTTGTTTCTCTTCAACGATCACTGTTTGAAATTCTTTTCCTTGGTATACCAAAAAAATCGGCGAAACCTACAGGAACATCTATTTAATGACCTATGTGCTAAATTGTTTTTTTCATACACAATTCAATTGTATCGAATATAACATGTAAGCGTGACGCATGATATATCTATAAGCAATATCGGACATACCTACGTTTTGTGCATTTAAAACACTGAATTCAATATGCTTGTTTACAGTCTACGCGTTTGATGAACAACACAAAGACCACACTTTATTATATTGGAAAATTAAATTATAAATAGTTCGCCAGCAACAATACACTCTGTACATCTATCGGCAGTAAATACAACGTTAATTAAACATATTGTCTTGCAAACGAGGAAAAATAACCACAGGGAAAATGAAGCGGAGTGAACAAATTTACCTAAGACGACTTCTTTGTTCTGAACATTCTGCGTGACGGACACGAACTTGGGGCCGATGTGTACTTTCTTCGACTTGGTCACGTTCAGGTTCGATCCGGAGGGCAGCACCGATTCAGAGATCGAGGCCACCGGGCGCTCGTCCATTATCACAATCTCCGAGTTGTTGCTGACCCGAGGAGGGCGGTCCTCGTCCTCGTGACCGTCGCCTTCCCTCTGCGACCACATCACACACACTGTCAGTCCGTGTATTAGTGACGTTGATTATTGTTCGATGAAGGACGACGTCTCCGCGTCTTGCTCGGCCTGTGACTAACTTCTGTGCATGCGGTCACCCGCGCACTGATAAACGGTGCATATTTTCGCACACTGTGGAACTGACGTTAATCATCTGGAAATTGAAAAACACGATAATATTTAGTTACTCGGTTTAGTTGCATTATTCTTCTCTGTCTAACTCCATACGATTTTTGGAGACACTCGTTGGACGTTCTAATAATGATAAAACTGACTGATAACTAAACTGTGCCATAAATGTGTATTTTATTCTTTTGCATTTGTGCTTAAGATAATTCATTGAAAATTGCTTGTTTATGTTCATTGTTATAGTAAATACGTATAGTAAATGGTGTGTATGTGTGTATATATTGTATTTTATATATTACCAGATATATATTATATTAATACAACTAGCCGGACCCGGCAGACGTCGTCCTGCCCGGAAAAGCACTTTAGAGTAAATTGTATATAAAGACATTCTGTGGTATATTAATTGTAAATATAAAATAAATAGGTAAAAAAGTAAAAAGTAAATAAGTAATAATGTAGTACCTACAAGAATTTAGACATTCCAAAGAGAACAGGAAATCTTCACGGTATAGGGAAAGGGGAATTTTTTACTCGAAATTTAATGCGTGCGAACCCGCGGGCAAAAGCTAGTTAAATATAATAAACCTATTTTTTTCCAAAAGCTTCTTTCATTAAAGTAAAGCGGAAAAAAATTTAATCATTTACGACATTACATTAGAAACCTCAAAAATAACTGTATTTTTTTAGTATACAATGGATGTTAATAAACTTGTAAACCTTCTTCTTGAATCACTCTATCTATTAAAAAACCACATCAAAAACCGTTGCGTAGTTTTAAAGATTTTAGCATACATAGGGACAGACAGCGGAAAGCGACTTTGTTTTATACTATGTAGTAATAATTATAAATTAAATATAATAATTATAAATATATAGTGGAGACGAACTGATATAGTTACATATTAAGTAATACTAAATATATTCAAAAGTAAATATACGACACAAATCGACACAAAACGAATAAGCAAAAGACATTTCCGAAACACTGGCTGAATGGATAACTTGATGAGTAACTTAATTTTATCAAATTAATACTTAGATATTTCAGACTGAGCCCTGTTTACGACCGGCCAACGACATTGGAAAAAAACAAAGAGTGACGAGATATAATGATTCTTGAAAACCGTAAGAATCGATCGGTGTCTGAGCAGGAAATTAGACACTAACTGCATGTACTGGCTATTCGCGGAACGGCAACACGTATTTGAGTAAACATCCGATACTGCAGTATAATAATTATTAATTATTAATACAGCTATTAATGTTCTACTTTACGTGACTGCCTCGTTAGTCGAGTAGTTGCACACGCGACTGTCGGTCCTGGGTTGAAATCCCGGGTTGGGTGCTATGGAATTGTTGTAACATAGATTTTCTAGTGGAAGTGTCTGGTAGGGGCTCGGAGTCTGGATTTGTGTGCAGTGCATGGCAATAGATTCACCTTCTATTTCAGTGTATAACGTACATGTAACTGGTGAAACTTGGATGTGTATTACACTCCTCAGCCGACCCCTTCGGGGATTACAGGCGTGGTGTTGCGTCTTTTTTTGTTTTCAATACGGTCAGAATCTTTTCTGCTCTCCGAGCCGATCAATCTGAAAGTGCACTTATATGCCCAATGACCAGAAATTGTTTAAGTCACAAGTCTAAAAGAAAAATCTTGGTTTTTCTCAGAGAAAAACTAAGATTGATTCAGATATAAGTATAGCGTATCTAACCTACAATTAAACGAGGTTTAAACGTGACTGAAGATCGTCTGACGTGTACACTTGAAATGTAGATTTGGAAACTGCTGTTGACCTATTAACTAAGATAACCTTTATTTTTATTGTTACGTAATATAATTATAATACCTACGTTCAATTACGTAAAACAAGCTCCAGCTATTTTTGTTTTAAGTAACGGTTGGTAATATTTAACAACTCATGGTTATTCCATCTGTACACTTTTGTCAAATTAAGGAAAATAAATAACTATGATATACTTCTTCTATTTTTTATTTAGTTTTGATCTTGTGACTAATTTTTTTTTGCATACTGTTGTGCCTGAATATGGGCTGCCGTGGTTTGCGAATAAAGTTGTTTCATTTCTTTCTTTCTTTCTTCTTATATGAAAAAATAAATATACTGTTTTATTGCTGTTTCGTTACTGTTATGTTAAGTGTAATGTTATTCTTTTGAGGATAGGTTAGGTACCAAAACATGCAGTGAACTAATCTATTTTTTACGATAGTACCTAATGGCTATGTGACATATCACAAATGGAATTTTGGGTTTATTTGAAATTCGATTAGATAAGCATATGCTGCAGTAATTACTCAACAGTCCTGCAAGTTGATTACTGTTAAATAAAAACGAGTTAAAATCACCTTTGGGTTACATAAGGAGAAATATAAAGTACCAGCTTCCCATAATTATTTAATTCAAGAATGCAATCAATTGTTAAATTAAATTTTTAGTAAAATATGATTATGTAATTTAATTTAAATGAAATTCAATTTAATGTTTAAATCAATTATTAATTATTTAATTCATTATTATGATGCGAAGTTTAGCTTATTGTTAGTGATATATTTAGTAATGTATAGATAATAAACGGTGCCGTTATTGACAATGATCGTCTTGTATCTTATATCGGATAAAACAGATGAGTTCATTCTTAAATTCGTTTAAATATAGCGTCACTCTAAGAATGAACGGCGGCGCGGGGGAGTCCCTCTGTTTATTATGGTAGCCGGTTCGTCCTGCCGCGGTAGTGGCCTTCTCGAATATCATTTAACAATATGTATAATCGATCGCCGTCTAGCCTTCATTGACACCGTGCGGTTTTATGATAATAAAAAATACCGATTTTAATCGCGTGGCAGTGTTCACAATACAACAAACATATACGACCTGTGATAATGTATATAAATTTTCGATCCCCACTATTATTTGTAAACATCAAGATTACAATATGTACACGTAGCGCTATATAAACTGTGTAAGTACCTCGATGACCGAGTTTAGCTAAGGGTGTCCAATAATAGTTTTTCTTACAAAAGAAGGTTCTCAGAATAAAAGTGAAAAATAATAGGACTGGAGACATCCAGACTCGAACCGGGATCTTCTGGTTTCGGGAGCGCCCGATTTGAGCTACTATATTTTGACGTATTCTAATGATTTTGTAGTAGTTTTTCATTGCCTGAAAACAACGTCAAAACGACGTTTTCTAAAAATGAAATTTTGTTCGAGGAGACACTGTATCCTTTTCTTTAATTTATCCCATATCTAAGTATATGATAGTGTGGCAGACTCTTGAGGCCCAACCCTTTCATTCTGACAGGAGATCCGTGTACTAAAGTGGAACGGTCGTCATCGTCATCAGCCTATCTCAGTCCACTGCTGGACAAAAGCCTCCCCCAATGAGCGCCATCGCACTGTGTCCTCGGCTTGTCGCATCCAGCATCTACCTGCAGCCTTTCGCAGATCGGTAGAAGTTATAAAAAAATGTTTATTTAACTTAATATACCATCACGCCTGTATACCTCTAAAGGGGTAATCAGAGGAGTTACGCCCTACTATTAAATAGAGGATTAGCCTATTGCCAGACATGGGACTGAAATTCAAACTCAGTATTATTACTGAAAAAAATTAAGTTATAAAACTCAATAGTGTCCGACTCGTATATCGCATCCAGGACGTTTGACTCAGCAGTTACGCTTACAACCACTAGACAATCACGACGCTCAATTTGTACTATCAAGGTCCTAAAAAATTCAATTGAGTTTAGATCCGGGGATGTAGGAGACAAAGAAATCCTCAGTGACGTCTAAGATTGCTAAAATAGTCTGGATCGTCAGGTCATTTGAAATTCAATCGATTGATTCGAAAAATGTTTTGGTGTTTTTTAAGAAAAACATACCGAAGGCAATTATAACAAATAGTAAAATTGCACTAATGTAATTAGTATTGACGCAGTTTTTTAAATATTAAAAGTGGTCCTAAGTGAAACGCGCACACACGAAAAGAAAAATATGTAATTGGTTTTAAAACCATTAAAATTATGCCATCATACATGAATTACGACGCTATTTAGTAGAATTATTTTAGAATACAAAATTGTTAAGATTTTGTAATAGACCTACTTATTATTTATTTCATATGATTAAGTACATACATATCACATACATATATTTAATTTCTTAGAAAATTACTTTGCGATTACACATGACAATGGCAGCCATTTTATATTTACTGGAACGGCCGATAAAAATAACAGCTTCGATAACAATTTTTGACTTAGCAGAAAATGTTCATAAAATACACTGGAATGGAGAACGCAATGTAATTTACTTAATAACTGAGTTTGGAGACCGTAACGAGGTAAATTGACATGTATTTTTATGTGTTTATTTTATTCATGTATGTTTAAAGACCTATATATGAATACATTTATATGCCTAACACGTTTATCAGTAGAACGGCGTGATGTTTACACGGTTGTGTAAAACAAATATTTACGTAATAGGTTAAAAGGCAAATGAAACCAAAGGCAAATCCTATTGCACTGGAGCATAGCCTTTTAGTCAGCGCCGATTAACTGCGATAAAACAAGATAAGCCGATTAAAAAAAAGAGAATTCCTAATTTTAAAAACATTTTCACTTAAGCTTACGTGTCTAAATAAATAAATGTCGTCAATTAAAGTTCTTAAACGTAATTATTCAGTATGAGTAGGTACCAAGGTAAGGTAGGTAGACAATAAATATTTTTTTAATCGGACATTGAAATAATTGTCTTTGAAAAATAAAATAGCACACCTTGTTTATTTCGTTATATGATAGTGTCCGCTTACAAGGATTAAATTTTGCAAAGCAATGATAAACGAATGATAAATGACTAACTGGGGTAAAAGGGCTCTTTTTTAAGACAAAATATAAATTTTTTTTGCTTTGTTTCGGTTTAGGGGCAGGACATTAAATAGTATTATAGACTGAAGAGATTTTAAAGTGACGTTACTTTGCTGACGGAATAAATTTTATTTCAACGTTACGTAAATTTGAGATTATACGAGAAGTACGAGTACGGATAGATGGTATAAAATCACTTCTGAATAATTCGTTTTATTTTAATTATAAAGTGTTATCACGCTTGTAATCCCGAAGAGGCGGGCAGAGGAGTGTAGTACACTCCCACGTTTCACTAGTTACGTTTAAGTACCATGGAATAGGTGGTGAGCCTATTGCCATCACCGGGCACAGGTTCAGACTCCGAGACACTACTAGAAATTCTAAATTATAAAAATCCAATAGTACCCGAACCGGGATTTGAACCCAGGACCTCCCGACCGGAAGTTGCGCAATAGAAATATTGTAATTATGATTACAAAATTTTAATATACTTTTATATATTGGTTCGTCGTATTTCATCGTATTTCTTCTCAGCGGTATGCACTGGTTAAATCGCTTAAAATTCGAATATCACGAGCAGAGAGGAAAAACACTTGCTAATATTTCCTCAATAAAATATATGTCGGTTCTTATTGAACAAGCTTTAAATAATCATCAGTGATCTCGCAATGGGGAGTTTAGCGCTTGCATAGAATCCAAGCAATGATTGCCAACGTGATTCTCGCCACCCGGAGCAAATTCGTTACATGTAAGAAATCTTTGCGGGAGCAAAGACTATAAATGGGATTTCATACCGGGTATGGTAACAATAATATATGTTATACAAATAAAGTACCTATTAGAAGTCTCTCCATATATGTACATATAAACAGCAAGAAGATTTACTTCTTTAGCACGTGGTCCACGCACAATTTTAATTATTTCTATGTAGAGTGGAGTAAAAGTGGGGATAAGGGAGTGGTGGCCTACATGTATACTAGAGTCAACCATCTTAGCCCTAGGAACTTCGGCGAGGATAGATACTATCCAGTAATAACTGCACTCATACTCACGTACATTAATTGAGCTATTTACAGTCTCATTCCTCCAGCCCCTTTTATTGTTTAATTCGATTTCAATCAAAATCAATCAATCAAATAATCAATTTTAATTAATAATCAGTTAAATCTGATCGTACATGTTTCTAATAAGACAATTAGTTAATTATAACTAGGTAATTATCTTGTTAGTAACTTATATGATCGGAATTAACTGACACTAACGGACATTTTGCTACAACCTTGTTTGGCATTGGTTACACATACCCAGTGGCAGTGTGACTTCTGCCTATCCAATTTACACAAAAATTGGAATACGGAACCAATAGGATTGAAGAAATGCCGTTGATGAATGTTAATCCATATAAGCTGGCTTCGATTGATTGGTTTAGAGAGATATGATTATGTTTGCGTAATCTGTAGATAAATTGGACATATTTATTATGTAAGTGCACTATTTCATTGAGAAGCTGTTCCTTGGGTTCGGGATAGGATGCAAGCACATTGTACATTATAGAATAGAAGTAACGATACTGCGAACAAGCGTCACCTTATTGGCTAACGGTAAACACTTCTTAAGCCAGTTGCCGAGTTGGTTTTGTCAATTCGTACTTGATAAATAATTCAAATAATGCAAAAGGAGAACAAGATTTTTAATAGTACTATTCAGGGGAGTTATGGTATTGCAGCAAATATCACAAATGTACTTAAAAAGCCTCCCCCCTTGATAATGCTTGAAGTTGCCTAATCTTGAACTGAGCGTAATAATAACTTGGCGTTTGAAAATATAAACAACAATTTAATTATGATCAGATTTTCTCTGCGTTATGACTTATGTCGCATATACTGTATGAAGTTTACCGGATTGCACACGGAACTGAAGATTATTTCCATCAAGATGATATGAACGGACAGCGATCGACCGAGTTGTTAAACGAGTAAAATAATAATAACATCACAATTGTATCTCTCCGAAGAGGCAGGCGGACGAATGTTGTACACTCTTACGTTTCACCGTTTACGTTCCACTATGGATCAAGAGGAGAGTCGATTGCCCTAAAAATCCAGACTCCGAGCTACTACTAGTGATTTTAAGTTAGAAATCCCAATAGTAGCTATGTCGGGGATCGAACCCAGGAAATCTGGGCCAGCAGTCCCGCTTGCAACCACACGACCAACGAGGCAGTTAAGTAAAATAATAAAGGTATGGCGCCATGCGATACGCCAGCGTGGAGGGCAGCGCCATTAGTTCTGTGTAGACAGATTGCTGATGACAGTGAAAGTATGAAGAATGTCATCCGACGGCCGATAGGGTGACGTTGAAACAGAAACAATATCGAAGTCGATTGCACCCAAAGTATTTGTAAAGTCAACAAGCGTTATTACTGTCACATCTTTGTGCTATGTCAAGAATGCAGTTAATTATAATTCTATTTCTACAGTAAATGTGTGTCTCCAGTTTACCAGTTACATTATTTCGGGTCATAATATAGGTATATGTTTCGTATGATTATATTTAAGTATTATTATATGGTTGTCCTATGTCCTCACAGGACAGGCAGTGAGAGCATAGCGCCAAATATTGTAAATATTAATAATAATCATTGTTTTAACAATACACAACAGTATTAGACAATATAAAATATGTACTATCATACACGATCCCGCCTGCAACATTTGTCGCAGTAAAACACTTATTGGAATTTTGCTATTATCTAATATAATATGTAGTATCAAGATTCTGTGCGCCGCGACCTAAAGCCCGAAGCCTATATTCAGCATTGGACTGGAACAGACCTGATGTGTGCGATATAAACTTTGCTGTTGACTACGTAAGAGTCGTAAGTAATGAAATATATGTGCCTCATGTCACACATAATATGGTGCTTTCATATGACACCGTTTATGCTGAAAACCAAAATTCACGAGCTTAGAAAAGTATTTTATCAAGCGACGGTAATTGTTTAACCCGAATATGTAAGATATTTTTGTTATATATGGACATATTATCGTAATAGGTGTATTTGCAAATACAAATTCACATGAATATTTCCCCGCTTGTCATTTAATCGCTAAATTTTCTCAATCAGTGCTTAGGTAGCTTATAATAACTGAATTGTTTCTGCTTATTCCGGTGAGGTTTCGTTTTTCGTTTTACTTTTTATTTCCTTAATTTCATTTTATTTTACTCACTACGTATGTATTTTTTATCTTACCGTGTATGTTTTACAAAATATTTATGTATGAATATTCCCAACCCTTTGGCAACCGTCGCTTCCAGTGTTTAATATTTGCACACTTCGGTAGTAATATGCATATACATCGTTTTATTAATGTAATTTAAATTGTTGGAACATGAGTCACAGAATGAGAGGGTTAAAAGGCCACAGTATGAGTTGACATACTCTAAAATGTACTGTTTCTCCTCTGGATGTTTTTTCCTTCTCGGTTACAGTAAGTAGAGATATAACTTCGTATCTATCAGCTGTCAGCTCTACATGAGACAAGGGAAAGCTAAATAATAGAACAGACATTATTTTTTGAAACGAAATGTAACGTACGGGTTTCATTTTATTCGTATTTTAATCTATTTCATTATCATAATCATCAGTCTACTCCCGTCCACTGCTGGGCATAGGCCTCCCCGACGGCACGCCACTGAGCTCGATCTTCAGCTCTTCGCATCCAACCACTGCCAGCCACTTGGCTCTATATATTTATATCTTTAGAACGGCTGCCCGCAATTATAGTATAACAGATATTTAATTACTTTTAAGGATTCAAGGGTTATTGATTAAAAAATACAACGCAATGACCAAAAACTTATATTTATTCTCATCACAAATTCATATGACATCATTAATTGAAATAATAACATAATATTAAGTTTAACAAGACACTACATAAGGTGAATACAATAATATGATAAAATAGTCTTACCATATTTCTACTAATTCAATTTAATATACATTTATTTTCTTATATTTATACATTTTTCATATCTCAATTATCACGTGGTTTCGTTACCCTAACAAATGGTTCTACCCCATGTACCTACAAGAATACGCGTTACAGGGGCTCATTCTCGCGACCACGTCCCGAAATAGAATTGCCTCGAACGCTTCATAACAAAATCATGTAACATGTAATACCAGAAACCAAAACATTATTAAACTTATAATTTCGATGAAAAACAAACGAGTATTGAACTCTGTCAGTCTCAGAATACACGACGTCGTTTTATGTTTTCCAATTAGACATTGACTTGTTTTGTCTAGTTTTGTGTTCATAACACGATTTAGAATACTTTTTATTCCCCCCAGGACATGAAAATCTCGCGACATCTTTTACGTTCGTTTAAAAAATTGACACAAGTATTTCTGTTTCATGTCTGCGGGACTGCATAAGTATCTCTATTCTCTTAGCTGATTTTGAAAATATCGACGATTCTGAATGATTTTATTGTATAAGAAGCCTTTTCTTATATCACTCCGTTAGAACACAGATGGGATACGTTTGGATGAAGTTGACAATAATCCAGTAACGACTGTGTATTCACAACTATGATTACTTTGAATATGGGCACAAAAATAACGCTGCAGGATATCGACGATCATCATAGTGGTCATAGCAGCAGATCTGACCAAGCAATTGATATCTTCGACTATTGTTCTTTGTCTATTATTTAAAACATCACGTTTATGAAAATAACAAATTTCTCAATAATAAAACTCTTAATTGTATCAATACTTTTTCTATGAATTCTTATTAATAACGTTTATACTAATTTAACATAGCGATGGTTAACACATACTTAAATAACTATTCAATTATTTATATGAGCTTAATTAATTAATTTATTTGATCTAGATGCCTTACCGTAGGAATGAATTCACTAAAATTCGGAATGTAACATAAATAAAAAAAAATGAAATAAAATATTACAAATATATTTATTTATTTCCTACACACAACAACGCCATCTTTTACCATTTGTACGAAAGAGCATTTAAAAATAATATTTACTTAATACATAAACATTAATTTAGATGCCAGTGAGCAAAATGTTTGAACTATAAATATATAAATATATATATGTAATTATAATTATTCAATAAATAAATTTTCATTATATAATAGAAATGTTGGCGTGTATTATCTTTAGCAGAATTGAAAACACATTGCAAGTCCTTGTATGTGTATTGTTTTTGTGTATGTCGTGCGAATCTAGCATTTTAGTTGAATTGTAATTTTGATCGTTATGGATACTCTTTACATCTAGCTGTAGTTAATACCTAGACATTTCACTTTGTCTACAAATAAAACAAGCACGAAGTCTCCCACCGTCCAAAATAAAACAATTCTAACAATACTTTAAAAGACACACTTTTCTACACTAAGTTAATATATGCGTCTATCGATTTTAAAACAAAACACAGAATTAATTATTTTAAGGAATTAATTTTCAATGAGACTGAAAACTTAAACAGTTTTCTTATGATGGAAAATGTCCTGAAATCTTGTTGTCTATTGTCGGAGTCACACGGCAAATAAACTGACAACGCTAAATATCGAAGACAAAGCGAGCAATTAATTATTATTGAAAAATATCAAACACAGATGTTTTTATATGTTCATAAAAATCAATAATGCGATGACGTAGTGCGCATTAACCGTTACCGAGTGTGTTATCAATATTTGATATGTTATAATAATACTGGGAAAATTTAGAAAATATTATTAGTAGGTACTTAGTTTATGAATACCCTGAATTTATTTTTTTCGAAATAACGTTTTGTCCGTCAATAATTTTCGACCGTAGCGGCTTACAATTAGTAGAGGAAAGTGACCAAATATGGGATAGCATCCCTAATAAGGAATATCGGCAATTCTCTGAAACTGATATTCACATACGCAACAAATAGGGTGGGTTTCTATCTTCCTATCCCCATACGCGCGTACAAGTTGTAACACACCAATCGAGCGAGCCTTCTCTAGTGTTTTGTTTTGTCGTTGCCATATAACTACTTTCTAAGGGATGCAAAAAGTATGTATTTTTCGTACAAAAAGTCTACACAGTTAACAATTACTACAAAAAGTTTTTTGTTTATAACGTTTGTGCAAATAATGTTTGAAAAACAAAACGTATATTAGTACGTATATTTACATACATTTGGTCATATAGTGGACATTTTCGGGAAAACAAAACATCGGAAACGTTTGCGCCAAAGAAAATCTTAGTGCCTCAAAAACTTGTGTAATTAAGTCTCTGCACGTCACATTTTATAAACACAAATCGTAAATAAACGTAAATCATAACACAAAAAAAAATTCAATTATTCCTTTGATATCCTTATCGAAATGTTACGGATAATAAAAAATATAACAAGTGTATCATCTTTAAGGACAGTATCCACTTATGAAACCTTTTGTTCTTAAACATAAGGCAAAAAGTGTGTGCATACATTTCCCGTTAACATGATTAGGAAAATACGAATATTTTGTCTCATTACATATCGAATATAGCGAGACAGAATGTATTTGACCTACGCGTTTCGCTCTTATAAATTACTAAGTATGCAAATCATGCACGTGCAAAGATAGCGGGAATCTCTATGAGAAGGATGTTTGTACTTGTATTCGAACTCGCATCTATCTGTATCAAACTCTTAATTAGTGGACATATAAATAGATCTAAATAAATTCGAGATTATGTTACGATTTCAGATCGTGGTTTGTACCTAACGAATGGATGTATGGCATATTTGTTTATCGTGCTCCCGACAGAGGGCGCTCTACAGATGCGTGATGATGATGTCATCGTCGATCTCGTCCTTCTCGTCGTCTTCTTCTGGGGGTTGCTTGGCAGCCTCGGCCGCGGCGGCAGGGCTCTCGGCGATAGCCTTTAGCCGGCGAGCCTATAAACAGAACGAATTCCTGTAACGTTCAATCATATCTAGACGTCATTAGAAAACAAAAATTATTGTATAACACTAAGGACTAATGGCAATAATATTTTAAGACTGTAAATATTCACAATAATAGTATACATTGCAGTATATATCAGTAAACATGTGTACCTACTGATAATTTCTGACTGTGAAATGTAGATCTATTTAAGTTTGATCCGTTTAATTACATTGAATAATTAGTTGCCGTTTCTTTTTGACTTGGTATTGAATTTAAATATGAATTAATATAAATAACAATCTAAATCTTGTAATAGACTGACTAAATGTTAATATGTTTTTGCAAGCAATACGTCTAGTAGAGTAATCGTGCAGAAAATTATCACAAAAAATATTGCAATTACATTCTGAAAGCTCTACAAAAAATTTATAGGTACAGCTATATAGAGTAAGACAACAATTTCGTTAACAAAGCGTAGAACGCAGTTACCAAAACCGCTGGTCACTTTGTTAGTTAAGTGGTAAAGCGTAATTTACATTGGTTTACGTAGATTTATATAAAACTATAGGATGTCCGTGAATTTGTCTTCGAAAACACTTTTTAGAAGATAATGTACCTACGGTGTAGAAGTTATCCACTCATACTTATTTCTCACTGTCCAATAATGAATCTGGTAAATACGTAACATACGTATTTAAGTTAAATATAATATAGTATGAATATATTTGGTTTAGTTAATTGAGACAATGGGTAGCTACATCAATGTAAATTAAACTGCATACATAGCTATAAAAATAATATGAATTAAGACAATTTGATACTGGTCTATTAGTGAGTTAAATACTAATGGTAACAGAGTTTTGGTAATAGAGTAATTACAGGAGGAAAAGTGTTAATGTTACAGAAGGGACAAGTAGACATGAGATAGATAAAGTTGAAAAATTCATAATCGACAAAAGGAGCAATAAAGAGTCGGGTAGAAGCTAAGCGGGAACTATAAGTACGACGCGTCTTAAGTCATTGTGTTTATTTATCAAATCAATATGCTACCTACATTGAAATGTTACCAATAGGTATGTTAAAAAAATGAACTTTTGAACTCTGCTAGAAGTGTACACCGCGATGTCGCTTCTCTGTACTTTTTATTTTATACTTTTCAATTATTAATGTAATGTGCCGTTGAAATGTGTAACCTCACCTTTCTCATATGAAGTATTTCCACAACGATATATCCGCTGAAGCCTATGAGGAGCACCACCATCATGACGTACAGCTTCATCCTGGCACAGAGGTGGGTGGAGTAAGCGTAAGCGACAACAAACCCAGCGCTCTCCCAGAGCCTAAAGTTGGAAAATGCAGCTTCCTTGTTGCGTCGGAACAGTACACCGTACAAACCTGAAAAAAGCATTGTTCATTTAGAATCATATATTGAGTCAAATTATTATTAACTTATATGTTGCATAAAACTTTCGCGTGCCAATTACCACTAGGTTAGCTCGCTAGACCATGGCCTAAAAGAGGAGGTTCATGTTCATTGGTGAAATAACAAAGAATTGACGGTGAAGTAAAATACGATAGAAAATGTTTTTTTAGTTAAAAATCGATAATTTTGTTTGGGAGTCGGAACTTCGGATCCCTCTCACCAGATGGCGTTCGTGGTAACTATAGTAACGGACGTGTTATTCAAAACTCAATTCTTCCGTGCAGTTATGTGGAATTCAAAAACAGAACAACGTCCGTCGGGTCAGCTAGTATATAATAATTTTGTAACGGCCAAAAATATATACAGCGTGTTTTTTAAACTGTTGTAATTGTATCACTTCACTGATTTACTATTTATTGTTCAATTATTTAATGCTAAGTCACATTCATTATCGTCGGTGTATATTTTATTATACGTTCAGTAAGGTATACATTTTTAAATTGCTAACAATCACATTTAAATTTGAAATGTTCTTGAAAGTTTGAAGTTTTTTCTAAAGTTTTACTGAAGTTACACATTAAGATAAAAAGTAAGTGGACCCATTAAAACCATTTGTTTTCTTACAACATTATATAAATTATAGAAACGTCCGCAGTTAAGTATATTGATATTCTTCTTCAAACATTGAATTAGATCGTGTTCGGGTGTTTTTCTAAAGCTTCAATAGTGCTGCCAATAATCTGTTCATAAGTTCCGTATACGAACGTGTTTGCTAAGCTGGTAGTTTTATCTATAAAAAAGTCATGTTCCTAGAGTCGCGTCGCGCCCTTGGCAGAAATCATTTCCACGAACACCTACAATGTTATATTTAATTTTATTGTTCCAGCTCTAACTGTGGTCATATTTTCCAGTAGCATTTTTCAGTTATTACACATGAGGAAAAATAATTCCTTATTTTGTATTGAGGGCATTGTCGTAACATACTGTACGGGTTTGTTTGTTACATTATATAATATGTACATACATATGTACATTGAAGTATTAGTTGCTTGCAACTCTGTATCTATAACTAGTTAGTTTAAGATAGGCCGGAATAAATTAAAAATTAAATTAAATTAAATATCACAAAAGCCGAATGCGAATGCAGTGTTATTTACGAATATAGAACGTGTCGTGATCTTTTTTTCTGCCAGCGATTAAGTGAATCGATCATATTGTTGCTCTTTTATTACTGTCGCTGGTGGTGACGTGTATGTGATATCATCTTGATAATGGCATTGCAGCAATTGCCTGAAGAATGCCATACAAGAGGCAATTACTTGTTAGTGCAAAAGAAAAAAGATCTAAGCGTGCTTTTGTATACCGCGCGTGACCGCTCCGCCTGTGGAAATGATTTAGGTTATTGACGACAAGAATTAAATGGTAGATGACGTTAGCACGCCCAAATAAATGGTCACTTAATAATAGTTTCGGTTTCACTACAGTTTTTCTGTTTACTGTGACAGTTGCGCGGATTATTCTAAGCAAAAAAATATAATTATAATTACAGAAAATCTTAGCAAAAAAAATAATAAATAGAATTGCAGTATTTGCAATATTTATTATGTACGTATTATTGCTACATTTAATACATAATATTTAATTTGCATTTATACTTATCACTAATTACTAATGCACTGTTCTCAATATGTCAATATATCTATTAATATTACAATTATTTAGTTTAGGAACGTTGGGAATGGCTGTCTTAATTCACATAATATATGTATACGAGTTTTAGTGTTGATCGCCACGCTCGCACCGCTATATTGACAGAACTTTACGATTGCATTCCTACGTTGGAGATGACGTCAGTTATGAAGGCAATAGGCGAGGCAAAATCACAAAAGCGCAACGAATTTTTGAAACTACGTGGATTAATTACTTTGTATTATAGCGTTATTACTACGTTTCCATCGGCGCGGACGTCAAACTGTGATTAACGTGCGCCCGCGAGCGCAATCGATGACGAAATGGCTGAATTTGTGGTAACAGTGGAAAAAGTGAACGTTTGAATCCGGAAAGAGAAGCCGTACAGAGTAAATTAGCCGTGAGTTCTGACAGAGCCGCGAGCAGTGTTGGCAACCTGTGATACGCATGTCTTCACTACAGGCGCTATCGTTGTACACACCGCCTCAGGCCTTGGCTACGTCAATTTATAAATATTGTTAATTACTGAAACATTATTATCATCCCAGATTTGAAGTAAATTATCACCATCATTCACTCTACCGCGTTGATAGAGCAGGGACTAGCAAACTGCTCTTAGCTCAAAAAACATCATGGAGAATTCTAGTGTTCAAAGCTTTCAAAATCAATTCGTTTATTGTGAAACACCGCCGCAATAAAGACTTCCTTGTAACGGCATAACTAAATCCTCCACATTCCTACGTATTAAATTTATGATTAAACGTAAGATGCTTACAGAATAGCCTTGTCAATTTATATAATAACAAACCATTAATTATAATAGTCGAATTACGTTTTACTTACGTCAATGTTATCATTCCAAAAATCACGGATGGTGTCATAACATTGGTCCATAAGGAAAATGTGAGACTTTTAAGTTCACATCAACGATAGTAGCTACTTATTGAAATTGGTATTTTATTTAAAACAATGAGTACCAAAAAAGCTTCGTCTTGAAAATAGAAGCTTGCTGAGGATGTTTCTTTTACAACGCTGGAGCAAGGGATATTTAAAATGAAAGCCCATTAAAACAACGGCTATCGTTTTTAATTCGTACATTACCATTTTTTTCTATAAGATTTAGTCAATGAAATCATTATAGATGACTTAAGCGGAAGGCATTTAAAAACTTTGAATGGGAAACTTAAAATCTGAGCAAACTTAGGTATTGTGTGTACCAATAACCAGTTTTCAGAATCCGACGTCTAGTATTACATTTTCGTACGTTATTGCGTTCTTGATAAATTAAGTTATGCGCAGACAATTAGAATACAAGATGTTATCATGTTGGTTAATTTGAAAATTATGATTCAATCTCACTCCTCACAGCTGGCGTCGGTGTCACAATCGTCGCCGGAGACAATGGCAATTATTATCAAACTACTTATGTTTATGAGATTATTATATCGTCTAATGAAAAATACACTCTGTTTACAATATTTATTTTGATTAGATGTCTTTATTTCCAATTACTTTTGTAAGGAATTTTTTCAATGCACGTTCTGTGTTTGTGCACGATCGATGCAAAAATGTAAAACAATTTTTTATTATGGTCTTCAGTGCAAACTATCAGTGAACACACGTTTGTTATGTGGCAACACTTGTATAAATGATTTTAACTTTTGGTGAGAGTATATAATTATGTATATTTAGTCACATAACGAAAACATATTGAACTATTTTTCATCATTTACTGAAGCAAAATTTTAGGCAAACGAAAAAACATAAGTATTTATTAGTCAAGTTCCCCGTAGAATGCTTATATGAAGTGAGTATATAACATTATTAGTTATTAAAAATCATACAAAAATTCTTCATAAGGAAATTTTTTTACTTGTAATTGTGAATATTCGAAGGAAGTGCATCTTTTTGTGTTCTCGAGGAGTTCTCATATGAGAAATAAAATTACTGAAATACGAACTAAAATATATTACATTGTCTTACAATTCTCGGTTGCAACTGTTAGTCATCGTGGTCTTTAGTCTTCAGAACACAGGTAATTAAATAACTTATTTTGAAGGCTGTTACTTAAATTACCTAGCAAGCATTACTATGACGCGGAAGTCCTTGGACGTTTGATATTACGTCATTTTAATACTTTTTTAGTCTAAAATTACTTTTCTTTTGTTTCATTATTTGATGTATACCTTCGAATTAACAACGCTGCATGAAACGTTTAGTATATCGAAACAAGTCTAAGTTCTTTATTCTCATTATATACCTACAAAATTTCCAAATATGTTATTTGCCGTACAACACAATACGTCCAACAATGTATAACGTTTCCTGTCATACCTTTTATTATATCGTAAAATATATAAATGTAATAAACACAAACATTATACATTAGATGTTACGTTACATTACATGTTAACAAACAAAGATAAACTTACCGTTAATTTGTGTTTGCCAAACCGCGTCACCCACTCCCCAAAGACCCGATATGACGAAAAATACAGTGGGAGAGTCTGGATTGGGTCTCCAGATGAGAAGCCATATGATGAGACCGAAATGAAGGCCAGCACCCATTACTAGGATCGGGAATCGTCCTATGTACTTCATCATTGTACCGAACAGAAGTGAGCACAGGGCGTTTACTACCCCAAAGCAAATCATGACGTATCCAATTGATCGGATTCCAAGTGCACACGACACATAAGCCTGAAAAGAATAAACCGGTTATTATTAATATCCTTATATAACCGTTTCCTGCACTCCATGAAAAGAAAAAGGGTTAAGGAATTTATGAATTGATTGGTAAAAGAGATACATAAATATATTTTATGACTACAAAATTGTCTTCATCGAATTAACATGTAATACTCTGAAGTGTACCAAAATCAGAACGCAGTGTTCCTTAATACGAGATTTTCTATGTTCTATTCGTGTTATTATCCTTGTATTCGTGGTGTGCTGTAATAAACTTTGTGTAATTATGCGTGTGTGTTAACTACCTGTGTGTAGTCGGCTCCGATGAACGCCTGTTCCATTCCAATCCACAGTGTGATGGGTATAAGTAGCTGCTGATTTGGTTTCTTCAACTGGTACGCGGTGGCGGAGAGCAACTGGATTCCCGTCAGCTCCTTCGATGGATCAGTCTGCCTTTGTTTTTCGCCGTATCTGAACCAAAATGATTCGTATTAGACATATGTAAGTTGAATTGCTTCAGCGCGTCGCACATTTCGTAATTGTAAAAAATCATGTACATTCATGCAATTCTAGAGTTACGCGTACCGGACAATAGATACATATTTCTCGTAAATATTTTTTAACGTACTTGAGGAGATTTTTTTTTTGTGTCGGGCCTCAAATATACAAAACCAACATATTTATGTAACACTTACACGCATGTGTAAACCTCTCAATATGAGAGGAGACCCATATTCCAACAGTGGAATGACATATGGGTCGATTATTATTATTATTATTTACACGCACGTGAATACCACCATAAACTATTACTATGAAAACTTTGAATCACTCTGAATAATTCCATGTAACATTCCGTTAGTACCTACTGCGAAAATTAAGATATTTTCCTACGTTTTAAAAAATATGATTATATTCTATATTACATATTTAAAATTAACTCTTAAAAATAGACCAGACAGAGTCAGCAATTTGTTACATTGTACATGTTATAATTATAAATTCAATATTTTTGTTCTAAAATGTTATGAAAATTATGTCATATGTACTAAACAATATAACAACGGGTAATGATACATAATTATGGCTGACTGCTAGGAACACAGCGCGGAATAATTTTTAATGGCACATCCAGATTGCTATCTGAACTTAGCTGCACAGGAACCTTCTAGAGTCAAGGTTTATTGCTACTGTCTATAGTCTCCACGTTCTTAAGACACATGAAACATTTCATTATTCCGCCATCTTACATTACAGCACGTACTTATCTAGACGTGCAGATTTACTGCCATTGTACTATTTAAAATTGACAGTGGAAAAGCACTGTACACATCATAATTGCTTCATTTACTACACTAATTGGTCTGTTTAGAGATTGCTCAGGCTTTAGTGTTCAATCGCACCTGGAAAGGGGGTCGACGAGCAATGCCACCATAAGCACGGCGACGATGACGCAAGCGAGATAGATGGCGCTGATCTCGTATATCTCGCTGTCGGGCGGGCGGTGCAGGTTTCGGTTGTCGTGCTGGCCGCCGCCGATCATGCAGAAGTTTGCGCCGCAGGTCAGCAGGGTGTTGCTCGTGTTGTCCTTCGACGAGCCCCCGCTGTGCACGCCCGATGAAAATACTGCGAATAAAATTGAGCATCTGTAAAAGGTTTATAACAGCTTTATTGTGCATGAAAAGGAGATTAATATTAATTTCTTAGTATATGAATACAATGCTAATCGTTCTCAAGAAACATGTTAAGGTTTTATTTTTATTTTATTTAACCTGTCTTTTATGATAACTATTCTTAACTGACTATATGTATTATCATAGATAAATATATAAATAGACTTACGAGACTCAGGTGGTCTGTGACTTACCTAAACTGGAAATCAAATTTCCCCATAGTTCAGCGGTCTGCCAAGCCAGGAAGAAGAATCCGAAAAATCGCACAATGATTCCATCAACCGCTTGATCTGTGAGTTTTGCATAGACACTACCAGCTTGCGTTAAGTACGTAGCCTTAGAGGTCCACATGGGCGCTGCTCCCAAGCCGACGACAACCCCAGCAGGGACCAAGGTGTAGAAAGCGGGGTAGAACTGAGCACCGATATAAGGGGCATAACAAAGCATAGAAAGGCACAGGGTCCACTTCACTGTTAGCCTTTTAATGAGGAACGTGGGCACGAATATGCAGGAGACAACGAGCGCCGCGTAAATAGAACTCAGCGAGACAGTGCCGAGGCCGTCCGCAGCGTTGATCGACGACTGCAGGTTGGCCGTGCCCTGGAAGGCGGTGAATTGGACCATGAAGGCGGCACTGACCGCCGCCACATTCTTTAGTATCCGCCATTTCTCGTTTCTAGATAGCTTCACCTTTCCACTGGCATACGGGTCCTCTTCCATGGGCAGCGGCGGTGGCTTGACGATGTCGTCGTTGGAGCCGCGGTCGTGTTGGTAGCCGTCGTTCTTAAAGCCAGTTTTAATTGTGTATACGGAATCCTTGTCCGGGCGGTCATCTTCACAGCCGCCTCCGTGCGTAGCAGTCATACC
>DWME01001819.1:0-23098 GCA_018244795.1 Parelbella ahira ahira
TGCACTAGCATAAGCACTTTTTTTAAAAAGGGCACTTCTTGATTTAGGCACACGTAAATTATATTTATTTGCAGTTCTCGAAATTCTATGACCACAGCAGCTGTTACTAATGAATATGTCATCAGTGTGCTTTTTTGCAAACAAACATATTTCTAAAATATAAATACACGTTAAAGTTAGTATCTTTTCATTTTTAAAAGTGTCGCGGAGTGAGTCTGTACTAAATTTTCTGTAAATTATTCTTACGCAGCGCTTTTGTAGTATAAAGGTAGACTGAACATTCACAGAATTTCCCCAAAAAATTATACCATATGACAGTTGAGGGAAAACATAACCATAATAGGCTTTTTTCGCAATCTCTTGGGACGCGCTGCTAGACAGCATTGACAATAGATAGGTGTAAGAGGAAATCTTTTTATTAATTTTATCTATATGAGATTTCCAATTTAAATGACAGTCCACCATGATACCAAGGAAATTTGTTTCTGAGACTTCTTTTATTTGTTCGCCAGAATTTGTTATGCTTATTTTAACTGGCGCTCTTTTATAGTTTCTAAATTGTAGAATTTTAGTTTTATTTAAGTTTATAGATAGATTTATTGTGGCTAACCATTTCTTAATGTCTCTTAATGTTACCATAACTTCATTTTCTAATTCTAATTCATTTAAATCCCCTTGCGATATGAGAACTGTAGCATCGTCAGCAAACATTGTGCAAAGATGCCTAACGATCTTTGGTAGTTCGTTTATATATATAAGAAAGAATAAGGGTCCCAATATGCTTCCTTGAGGAATTCCAAGCAAGATTGGTTCCATATTTGACATAACCTTTTCTATCTCTTTTGTCTCTTGGTTATAAACGTTTATACATGTGGCTTGTTGTCTGTCTTCGAGATATGATTTTATCAAGTCTAATGAAATTCCTCTTACTCCTAAATTTTCTAGTTGTGTCAAAAGAATATCATGCAATACACAATCAAAAGCCTTACTTAGATCTAAATAAAGTCCAACACAATGTTTCCTTGTATCAATATTGTTCCATACCAATTGCAAAGATTTAAAGACTGCTAATATTGTGTTCTTGTTTTTTCGAAACCCATATTGATTGCAGTTTAACACATTGCAATGTTCCAGGAATGAAGTGAGTCTAACATAGATTACTTTTTCAAAAATTTTTGAAAAACCAGGCAATAACGCTATAGGACGGTAATTTGTGACTTCCAATCTAGAGCCCCCCTTATGTAATGGTTTTATTAATGCTTTCTTCAAATCACTTGGGAACCTACCTGTTTCCAGTGAGAGGTTTATAATGAATACTAAAGGCTCTGCAATATGATCGATACATTTTTTAATAACTTGAATAGATATGTCATCATGTCCGGTACTAGTTTTATTTTTGAGTACCTTGACTATTTTTAAAATCTCATTTGTGTCAACTGGCTTCATAAACATACTTTTGAGATTTCTAGATTGACTTGGTTTATAACTGGTTGGTTTATTTAAAGTATCAGCAGCCAAATTAATAAAGTACTTATTCATTTCTGTTGCAATTTCTAATGGTCTATCTATTAAATAATTGTCTATCTGTAAACATTCTATATCAGTTTTTATACTATTTACAGACCCTGTATTTTGATTAATTACTTCCCAAGCAGCTTTAGATTTGTTTTGGCTTTTCAAAATATGTCTGTCATTGCTAATAATTTTTGAAGTTTTTATAACTTTCTTAAGGATTTTACAGTAATCTTTGTATCGCTGCACACTTGGTTTAAAAGTTGACTTTTGAATTTTAAGATACATGAGACGTTTTGTTTTAGCTGCTTTTGCTATGCCTTTAGTTTTCCAATTCGGTTTTTGTTTGAATGTTTTTCGAATTTTTTTTATAGGTATACATAAATGGAACAGTGTGCTAAAAATATCAATAAAGTCTGAATATGCCACTTCTACTTGTGATTGTGTAAACACCGAGCTGAAATTAACTTGAGATAAATATTTGATAAAAACTTCTATATATCCAGTTACATCCCTTTTAAAGGTATACCAATATCTCTCAGCGAACCCTAACTTTGATGGTATCTTTATCAGTTGAGCTGTGTGATCCGATATTCCTAGATTTAGTGTTTCAGTATTAAATTTTTTTATGTTTGTAAGAATGTTATCGATACATGTCTGTGCGTTTGCTGTTATTCTCGTTGGTTCTTTAACAGTAGGTACCATTCCAAAAGACGACAATAAATTTTTAAAATCCTGACTTAATCTACTACTTTTCATCAAGTCTATGTTAAAATCGCCACAGATTAAGACTTTTTTTGAACATCTTTTTTCTACAAAACTTTTTTCTACAAAACATTTAAAATCAGCGCCAACAGATTTATCCCTGGCTGAAGCTAAAGTAGAGCCGCCATATATAATCTGTGACTATTAACCCTGTCCACCGTAAAGCATAGCTAGATAGTGTTTAAGTTTTATATAGCTAAACGCAATCAGTATCAGCTTTAGCGTTGTTATTAGCTAAATATGTTTGAATTGCTAATTAATCGTCCTCAAATGGCCTCTACGCACGCCATGTCCGTTGCGAGAAAGTGGCCTTCCACTGACGGACTGCGTTGTGCGATTGTGGCGATTTTTAGTTGCAGTTGTAATGGACATGCGAATCGGTCATTACGATTATTAGTTAGTTGTTAGTCAGTGAGGTAAATGCGATGGATGGTAACAATCTGAGGCAATAGCTTTTGGAAATTATTTTATTATAAAAAAAATATTTTAATAACAGAAAATCAATAATGAGAGAAAAAAATGTCTTCTTAAATGTTGACCTTGAATATAATTAGATCAACTTTAAGCAAATAAATCATATTTTTTGTTATAATATTGATGTTTCATTACATTACTCAATCTTTTCATTTAGTTGCAATAACGTCGTATAACCGCAAGTAAGTCGAATAGTCGCAAGTCGTACTCCTCAGTAGTATTGGAAGCCTGCTGTCAGGTAACAGTATTAATGACCAGTAATTATTGGGCGGCCCGAGGACAAGAGTTTAGTCGTTATAATTACTTTGTTACATTGTTGGAACGCTGATAATAAAGTGTTATCTTTAATCTCTGAATAAAGATTCCATTTAAATTGAGAATCGTAGTCAATAGAACATTATTTTTTGTCTATGGTTCGCTTTAAAGTTGTGATTGCACAGAAAGGTTAGGCGCTCTAAATTGTTTTGTTTTCTACTGGGGTTCAAGGAGCTCCAGGCGCTCTCGTACAAGGCTAACAATAAGTCAATCTCCGCTGCTCGTGGTGCAGCTTGGTCTTGGAGGAGGACAGGGAGGAGGTCTTGGCGATTTGTGCCCGGTGTATGACAATAGAGTCACCACCTATTCCATGGGACGTAAAAATAACTGATGAAACGTGGCAGTGTATTACACTCCTTTGCCTACTCCTTCGGGGATTACAGGCGTGAAGTTACGTATGTTACGAATTATTTTGTAAGATTTACAATATTGCTATACAGTTTTAATCAGGCGCATGGCTATATTTTTCCTGATATTAATTTCATTATTTGAATTAACGTAAGAATTCATAGTGATTTCAATTCATTTTATTATATTATCTTGATATATCCTTTTTAAGGATAAACGATACAAGAGAGGCCGAATTCTTAATCTCTAGGCTATCACTGTTATTATTTTGTCAGTTTGTTATCAAACATAATATAAAAAAATACTGTCATTCAATTTCTAGGGAGAACCCGAATAAATTATGTTTGTTGTTATTGGTTTAATCAAAAACAGTTTAGGTAGCAAAAATAATGACAACAAAAACGGTAACTAATTAATCAATGTCAAATGTACATTTCTAATAAAAACCAAAATAAACTTGTTGAAAGAGCAGCGTGAAGACACGAAAGAGTTATAACAACGAAGAGAATATTATGAACTATAATATTATGTTGGTAGCATTGTATTCAATATTTTGATCTATTATTAAAGTATTAAATTACGAGGCATTTTTTAAAATTTCTTTAATTGTAAGTGAAGAATACTTAACTTTATAAGGTTGGCAGCCATGGCGTATTGGCGCGAAAAGAGTGTCGCAATTGCATAAAAGTATTACTCGCCTGTATTTACTGTTCTCGTTTCGGAGCAAAAGATGATTTTGCTCCATGTGAGCTGGGCACTTCGTGTGGAAGGGTTATTAGTTATTGTTGAAATGTAATGAACACGCAATGATTGCCACGGAAGAGCGGTTGCCGTGGAAATATATCGCATGTAACGGTTTGTCAGCTCGCTTTGTGCTAGCCCTAATAATTTGCAACTAAATTTCTCTGTTTCTCGAACCGAATATATTATGTTGTATGTATGGCAAGCAATGCATTACAAGGCTTGTTTTTCAATTGTTTTTTTCAGTTCGTTACATATTATATTTGGTAAACATAGACAATCTATTGTTTTTAAGAGAATTTCTGAAATAGAACGCGTACCTTTAACCCCGAGGAGATAGGGTAGAAATGTAGTACCTACACTGCCACATTTCACAACTAATTTAAGCTAGACGTCCAACCAGGGAATAGGATGTGAGCCTATTGTCATACACCGGGCACAACTCCAAACACCGACTTACTAAAATAATCTCTTAAATACTTTTAAATATGTATTCATGTTTTTTTCATTTCAGAGTCAAAGGTATCGTTTCATCTACCAGGAATTATACACTAATCACTTGTATTAACTTTAACACATGTATTGCAAATTTTCGGTTAGATTTAATATCGGAATATATCTGAATAATTATCCCGCCTTATTTAGTACCGCAAACAAAATTTAATGAGTAATAAATAGGACCGCTCGCGGCACGAAATGTCAACGATAAATATTAATTTGCCAGTGTGTATAAACAGTACAATAGGCGGCAATTAATTACCTAAAGTTTTTATAAGTAATTACACGGTGTGGCTGAGTGGTTGAGCGGTCGGCTCGAGCCGAAGGCGGTTAAAAAATTAAATATGTCCTCGGGCAAGTGAGAGTTCGCCTTAAGACTGAGTATTCCGTACCTAGTACCTATACTTAATTGTTATCACAATGATATTTTATAACTTTTATGTAAAATAATACCTTTGACGTGTGATAATTTTTATTAATTACATAAGAATTTTTAAATTGAGATCCATTGGGAAATTCACGTGGATGTTTGTAAGGAAAGCGACTTAGGCTAAAGCACTGAAAGAAACCATGATCACAACTAAATATCGAGGAGATGAATTTTTCTGTTGAATCTAATTGGTTGTAGAGGTATATTGGTGTGGAATTTGAATTAAAATATAAATAATAGTGCTTAAATAAACTAAGGTACTCAAGCAGGATATGTATTTCGAGATATATACTATAGAATCAGCGTTTCCTTTAAACCAATTCGGGTTACGGAGCGCTAAGAAATACGTTCCATTTTACGCAGCGATACATCAACGTCCATTCACAGATAAGTTCACTAAATACGTACTTTCAGCGTTCGCCTTACGTCTCAGTTATAAGTAATTAAGAATAAGTAGTTGAAACTTGTATTGTGGCGTTTCTAAGTTTATTTTTCAAAGGATAATTGACGGTTTCAGAGCGCGCGGGAATAATTAAAGGTATTAACAAACAAAAATAAGCTGGGATGTGGGTTCCGTTATTTATGCCTTGCTTCGAGCTACGAGCGATGTAATGAACTGTTGTTTTCGTTGTACCAATAAAACATTTTTTAACCTATGCCTCATTGTGTGTGTAATGATTCAAATAAACAAAAATTACAAGTTCTGAGAACAGTTATGTACAACAGTGGAGCGATAAAAGGGTTGATTATGATAAAAAGTTGTAGTACTTACATGAAAAATATCTTGTGACATCACATACGGTCAACAGATCCCAAAGAAGGCGGAGTGCGCTACGGTTACCAGACGGCTGATAAAGTAGGTACATGTAGATATAGAATGTTCTACTCTCTGAACACTAAAATTAACACATTCAGCTTACCCGCTTTTTGTTCCTCAAAATAGCCACAGTTTGTACAAACTGCCATTGGCGCTACAATCGTCGTTCAATATTGTGATTAAGATAAGTCAATAACGATAATAATGTGATGCCTAAATGATTATTTCGATTTCGAATAAAAAAAGTTCAAAAACTGATGTTTTAAATTCAAATTAATATTATCTTTAGATTAATCATAGGTATACAGTAATCTCCCTTATAACGCGTTTTCATATTACGTGATTTCAGTCCCTCGTATAACACGTGTTTTCCTCCATATAACGCGGGGATTTCCCACGTTATATTTCTGTATGCACTGTGAAATTCATAATGATTTGTACCGTTCATTATGTGTTAATTTCGCGTACCTTTGCATATTTTTACACCTTTTTCAAATTGTATTAACTGTTTTTTGGTTGCATATGCATATGCATAAGTATTTTATTTAAAATGTTCTTAGTTTGATTTTGATAAAACGCACTTACATAATATTTCGTTCATAACATAGTTTTTTCTTAATATTCGATTTAAACCCCCTTTAACAAGAAAAGTTAAACGTGAATCATTTGTAGATAATGCGTTATAGGGCTCATTCTAGCGCGTTATACGAGAATACCCTTACAACGCGTTTTCCTGTAACGCAGAACCAATCTACCATGTTATAGGGGGAATTTCTCTATTATATATTCCTTTTACAAAACTGCGTATCCCGTAATATGAATTATGAATTGAATATGGTTAATATTAGGTATATCAAAGTAAATAAAATTATCTTAAGAAGTAAAACGTCGTCCATTAATTACGTGAGGCGTTCAATTCAAATTCAAAATTCAATTCAAGTTCAAAGTAAAATTAGAAGGAAATATAATTTTATCTTCTGCAAGGATTTAAAGCTTTTGTTGTTTATTTCTCACTGTAACTTCTTCTATTCACTTCTACTTACTCAGTAATATTTAATAGTAGTCTTGATCGGTCATAAATAAAAAAATTAAGCAAATTATTTTCTTTGCAAAATCTCATGTGAGAATAAAGGAGAGAGGGGGGTTGAGCGAAATCTCACGAAAGCTTACCAGGGGGGAGAGCTCGTTAAATAAAAACTTCAAAATCACCTCGTGTAATTAATAGACTCCTACTGACTGTATAGGAATTAGGTACAATATGCGGCAATATGCAAGATGTTTAGCAGCTGTGTGCAGCAGCAGAATGCAAGTCTCGAGGGAGACCAATACTTTTTTATCTTGACTAAATAACATACTGGCTGATGAGATAATCAGGAGTCTCCAAAATTTAATTTTAATGAAATCTAATGTGCTGGGGGTTTGGGCTGATAAATCGATCTAGCTAGGTTTCATTTTTAGAAAACGGCTTTTATCCCTGTCTTTAGACAATGAAAATCTGCTACTATATCATTAGAATACGAAGGTAAATGTGGCCACCATCTAGAAGGTTATTATAGCTGAAATCGGGCGGCCCCGAAACCAGAAGACCCTGGTTTGAGTCTAGATGTGTCCAGGCCGATATTTTTTTTTTATTTTTTTAAGTTCCTTCTTTTGTGAGAAAAACTATTATTGGACCCCTTTTATCAACGCATCTAAGTCGTATCTAAAAAAAAAACAAAAAAGGTCATCCAGGTACTGCGTAACTATAGTGAGTAATTAGCTAAGTAACAACACCGGCAGCGTTGCGGACCGCCCGCGTCGCCCATACGCGCCCATTGTTCCGTTTTACGATCGATTCCGCTAGGGATGCGCCCGCGATAAATAAACGTCGATAAACACATATTTAAAACTATTTGATTTAGCTGGTCCAAAAGTTTAGTAACCGCCCGTCGGTTTATTGGTTAGGTAAGTGACGCTAAGCCGGAAGTTATGAGTTCGATTCCAACCCAGGACAAATGTCTGTGGGATAAGCCCAAGCATTTGTTCTGTGTGTGGGAAAATAGAAGAACCTTTATGTGGATGTTGTTTACCAGGCGTTTGGTTGCCATTGTACAGGCTCTGCCTGCTTTGGAATCAGATGACTGTGTGTGGAGATATCTTAAGATAGGTGGTGTGCCTATGCTCTATTACCATACACCGGGCACAATAACAAACTCCGAGTCACTACTAGAAATTCTAAATTAGAAAAATCCAATAGCACCTGGGATTTGAACTCAGGACCTCCCGATCGGCAGTCGCGCTTGCAACCACTCGATCACCGAGGCAGTCTATAGGTACCTAATATCTTAGGATACTTCACATACGATGGTCTGATCTTAAACTAAGGAGAATTACGGTAACTATACAGTTGATAGGGTAGGTAGGTACATATGTATATTACTAAATACACAAATATCTGGATGATTTTAGACCTAGACACATAACAAATAAATATAAGTGCTAATCATCTACAAACATGTCTTGAGTGGGAAATGAACCCGCCAATGACTCTGCAGCCAGGACCATTTAACACTTTACCACCAAGCCAGTTATTGATAAAATTTATCGATATCGATTGATTTTATCGCTCATTGAATTAATATTCGTGGATAAGTACATCAACATACATACATACATCTGGTTTTAAATTTTGAAATTTAATTTATAACGAAAACACCTGGAATGTTCTAATGAAAATCCAGTATATTCGAAAATACCAATGTAATATCAGTTTTTATGTACCTACATAATTTTTATCATAAAAGTGAAACTAGTCGTCTATTTAAAAAGTTAAGTTTGGGTAAAAGATCATTAAGTGTGTTTAAGCCTACCTACCCTTCAAAGAATATCATGGGGTTCGATGACAGAGTGGATTTATTTTAGATATCTACTCCAGGCATGTAATTTAAAAAGGGGACCAAAGGATGTAGATCAAAATAATACTCAGATGTAATTTAATGAAGGAAGAAATTAATGAAGAAACAAAAAAGACAAATTGATTTTAGGTTTATATATATAAAAAGTAAGGGATGCAACTAGTCTATTATTTGTTTGATATCTTTTTGAAACCAAAACCAATTATTCGGATAACAATTCTACGTAATATGTGCAACTCTCTATTCTTTTTTTGTTTCTCTGTTGGAAACGCATCTCCTATCGGCATGAGAATATTTAAAGCCATCGATATCATGCTAGTTAAGTATTAGTCGGCAGCATTCACATGTTTTGAATAAAATTATGGAGAAGTTTCAGCCGTATATGTTATTTCACTAAGTTATTCTTCCCTATTATATCCTTATGTTTAATCTTAATAATGGATGCAGCATCATAAAGAAGGGCTGCGTGCCAGGGCTTTGTACACCACCGAACTACCCCTATAACTGATAGTATCCGGTTATCACTGCTACGCTCTATCCCAGTGGCTCTTAAATTTTTCTACTTAGAGATTTGTTTTGTTTTGAGACTTTTGTATGTCAACATGTACAATGTGAAAAACATCACTAACAATATGCTGGTAATATAGATAACTATTCTATAAATACAACGTTTTACAAGATATTCAAAAAAGGAAAATCATATTACCTATATATTGATATTAGTTACCAGAATTGCTTATTCATTTTGACATCTAGATATCTTTAAGGATAACTTCAAGTATTTTCGAAGGTTCACCGAGCATTGGTTGAGAACCAGTGGCCTGCGCCAATATCGACGCGAACATAGCTAATCCAAGTCACATAATACGTACAAATAAGCGGTTTAAAACCACCTTCCGTGAGGCGCTGGCCCGTTTTATTGCACTCACTGCCTATACGTTACACGTTGAGTTAAATAAATCCGATGAATACGTGAATGTATTGCGAAACGCTGGAGAATTATTCTACTAGCAGTTTTCGTATAATATAATGATTATCTGTATTATTTCTACGCCCTCCAGCTAGGTGGAGTGACTATATGACGGTGACGCGGTGGCTGGCAGCGGTCGGTTGCAAATAACTGAGGGTCGAGCTCAGTGGCGTGCTGCTGGAGAGGTTTATGTCCAGTTAGGGGAGATGACGAGCTGATAATGTTGATAATAATGATGAATATTATTATTGAATTTCCACCGTCACGTCGGGGTACAGGGTAGGCAGACAGCACCAAGTGCCAAATATCTTGGTCCTTACAGATCTGACATTCTTCAGTTACATTCCTTGCTATCATACACGTGCGTAATGCTCTCTGAGTGATATCTAAATGTAATTATTCTGAATTATGCTTGCGTCGTTAACAATGGTTGTAACTTATAACAATATTCAATCTCATACTCAGAAATAGCTCCCTGTGATTTAATTTTAAAGCCCTTTGTCTGATTTAGGTTTAATTATATAAGTTTACAAGGTTGCAATAACATCTAAGAAAATGTGTTATACGTTTTAAGTTCCTATTTTTCAAAATAAAGATCTTACTTAGTGTCAAATATTAATTTGGTTATCACATTTAGTAGCATTAATTCTTTTATCGTTCTACTGTTATACACGGGTCTCCCCTCAGTACGAGAAGGCTTAAGTCACAGTCGTATTAAATATTACTAATGTCATTAGGAGAATAATACTCTGCTCGTGGAATCAGTAAGATCGGTATTTTCCTATTGGACAAGCTTACATATTGTACATCAGGCCTTTCTGTATGTATTACATATATAACAGGTTATTCATTGGTGTATTATTGTCTTTGTCACAATGTAACAATCAAGGTGAAATATGTTTGAAAAGTTTATATATTATATCCTCAAGAAATAATTTATTCCCAATGTTGAAAATGGTTGTTCATGATAAAACTGCGTATAATTTATTAACATTAATATAATACGAAAACATAATAAATTTTGTTTCTAGTTCGCATTTTGTACCAATAGATGGCGTTACTCGTATCTTAACAGTGCGCTCCTTAAACATTTACGAATTTGTCAGCTACAAAAAAAATTTTTTGTCATCGAAAATTTCTTTCACTACCGGGATATCGTAGTTACTTTATAATTGAAGCATTAAATTTCGAACTTACGTAAATTTTATAAAATTACGAGTATGACTGAATGTAAATCCCTATGTTATAAGATATAGGTATTGCCAAAATGTAAGTCAGGTAAATATATTTGCTAATCATGTGATTATAAATAAGTCAATATATTTTACGAATTACACTGTTATTACTCATTATTACATATTATATTTATTCATTTATTATTGATTTCAAAAGGGCTACGCGTGCCTAGTGGCATTCACGACCAGTTAACTTGTAAAAACCAAAGATACGAAGTAAAGGAGAGAAAACAACTAACCGCAAATAAAACTAATTTAGCTTATTAACAATTAATTTATTTGTACAGTTATGAAAAAAAATGTCCACATCGTTCCGCATTACCGCTATTGTACAGACAAAATTAGCTTCATTGAAATAGTTACATTAACTGTAAAACCATGTTTGAAAAGGGGTAATGATAAAAAGAGACTTAAATAATGTCTTACCGTTAATATCCTTGTTTAAGTCAGGCTTTAAGGTGTTGTCTCTCTTTGAACAATGGCGCTAAAAACTGACTCTACCATTTGAGCTTCATCCCTATTTTATATTGTGTAGAGACAGCGGACGAAACAAAACCTTTTGTGACAATTATTTACATTACAAAAAAATTTACTAAATGTTAACTTTATGTACCTAACTATGTTATTTTGGGCTTCAGTCATGTTCCTGTTTTTTTGAGCTCTCTCGGAACAAAAAACATTAGTGAATGATGCCGGTACATTCAAATCACGTACCTACATATGTATGTAATCTATACTTAGATACTAAAGTTTTTATGTTGTAATAAGATTATCTGCAGTTCAAATTAATCTCCAGAGCTTTAGATAATTGATAAAGCATAATAGTTAGTCATTAATTGAATTTTATTGTTTAAGTCCGATTGAGCATTACATAATATGGGTATTACGCCTTTGTTACCGCGCTCGGTAATGTGTGTTGGTGCCCACAGTAGTCCGTATTGCACAGGAGTACGCCGCAGATTCTCTTCTGAAGATGTGGTGATGATCTGAAGATAACACTTGGAAGATGTCCCTTTAAAACTCACAGGGCTAGGTGTAGTGACGTTATGGTGGACCTCTAAACATTTGTGGGTAATTTGTTTTTTTATCAATACTGCATTATTATTCAATATTAATTTCACGATCTATTTATACCGTTCCTCTGTTAGACGTAAGTCTCGTCTTAGAATGAGAAGGGTTAAGGTCATAGTATCTACGTTTCTCTGGCTAAGGGCCAGTAATCATTTAATAGGTAATAAATAATCGATATGCTGAATTAAAAGCCTATGGCACGTTTCCAACACTGGAACAATAAAAGTATTGTTGTTATACTATATTTAATATTTTTTTGTTATATCCAACGTTTCTTTCTACAATGAGAAAATTATTTTTATTTAAGCTGCTAAATTGAATAAATGAATCAATTTTGGCTTTGAAAGGGTTTATTTTAAACCTCTATTAATTCCTTCAGCCCTGAAATAAGTGGGGCTAAGCAGTTGTTTGTCAAATCTTTTAAAATGTAAAGATTAAAAAGGGCTTAACATAAGAGTATTAGAATATTCCTTTTGAAGTTTCGGTTTCATTTGCCTGGCATTTAAATTATTTTAACCGTTTTATCCTGTTAAAAATGTTGAAAAAATGAAACTCGAAGTTTAGGTGCCTTTAAATGTAACATAATCTTTATTCTTCTTTGTAAGAACAGATTAGAAATAATTTAAAATAATGTCATTACTACTTTTTTATTAGAGTTTATTGTGGCATTCATTTAAAAGGATCTACAACCAATAAATTACGGTTTATTTACTTACGAAATAACACAGACTAAAACATCTCATAGGACTTCAAATAATTCTATTAATAGATATTCGCTGTTACTTAAATATGTATAATGTAACAAAAAATGCGTACAGTCTTTCATGATTTTTTTAAAGATTTAAGCAGGTGATTGTGGGGAGTTTTAAATAAGTCAGTCAGTAAACCAGGAGAGGGAGTGGCCTTTTTCAAGTTAAGAAACAAGTCTAATAACCAGAACCTATAGATTAAAATCACAAATAAAAATTTAATGCAATAATTTGTATAGTCATACAGCACGTTTAAATGGTTAAATATAAATTAACAAATGCGTTTTATTCATCTATTATCTAATCAGAATAGCGCCCCAACTGAGAAGAACCTGCGCAAACCTTAGAGAAATTGTCTTTTTATGTTTCTTAGACTCTGTATTAAGATCTTTCTTTTTATTATTAGGTATGTGGTTTGACACGGAACACTAAACTAGCTTCAGTAAAGCTCCTTACCTTGATATCAGATAAGAGAATTATCTACTTGTCCAGGTGGGGGGAGGGCGGACTAATCTTTTGATGACTGTGTTTCAGAACTCATAACCGTTCGTCAAAGAGCCGAGGAAAAGGCTTTTATCAGGACATGCGTAGTCCATCTTACTTGATACCGATTAAAAGTTATTCTATTATATAATAACTGTAACAATGCATTATGGAACAGTCTTTACTTATCGTTAGCTTATTGGTCTCTACAGAAGCCGTTTAATATGTAACCCTACTTGGCCAGGACATAGACTAATAGCTTATGGCATAGACTAGTTGGTTCTGGCGTAGACTAATCAGAGCATAGACAAAAACAATTTACTCCGACACATTTCAAATTGATCATAACTCCACCGTTGTTTTAATAAATGTTGCGCGATTTATATTTAATTATTAATGTTTTACTTATGTTTGTGGACGTATTTATTATAGAATTACAAATAAATGGTTATCTAACGGTTACACGGTTATTGACATGGAACAATCTGGAAAATGGCTGGATTTTCCTTTAATAACTATATTCATATCATTGACAGTCTGTCTCTTTTTTTATGTGAAGAGTATAGTACATGATAGGGTAGTAGACGTAAGTGGCCAATATTGACCACGGTCATATGCAACCTGAAGTAGGACTGCTTAAATAGGATTGTTACATGTAATTTAATTACTAGTGGATGCGATGAAGTCTATTAGGTAAGTTTATTAGAGACAAGCCTGTATGAACATGATTTAGTAATATTGGTCTGCTACAGAGGTTTAAGTTAGTATGAATCCTACTCGAACTTAGTTACACAGGCGTTGCTACTCCTGAGGATTGAGACGATTACCTCCAGTGTACCTACACGTAGACACAATCACACCCTTTAGACCGAACACACAAGTTGTTTTAGTTATGATTATCTCACAGTAGTTGCTATTGTAGTAAGTAGTCTTAGGCAGTTGGTTCAATTCATTCTACTGGTAGTAACTAAATTTATGTTTTATTGGCTAACTATTTTTTCAAATGGAGTTTACAGTTTACAGACGAGTCCATACGTCGAAACTTTTAATATAGCCTAGAGACTCGCCGAGATGGAATAATATTGCAACGCCAATTATAGGTATATTGTATTTTATTTGTATTATAGCGTCTGAATTACTGCTTAATAATTAGGTGTAAATATTTTTTGTTTTATTTAAATTGAAATTATTCTTATTGAAATAATTATAACATTTTGTCCAACTGTTACTTCTGTTCTATGTGTATAAAAACCAAAAGAACGTTATTGAAATTAAACTTTTACAACTGTACAATTTAAAATACAACCGATTACTGTCGAATTAGATGACGACTAAAGAATTAGAAACAATAAATATAATAAAGAAATGTTGTGCTCATTGCATTACAATTTACCTACCTACTTTGTTATTTTTATATTAGGTACATATTAAGTTTATAGTTTATGGAAAGTAATAATTATATATTAGATACGAGTTTCCGTTTTCGATAATTGACAATCAATTAAACGTATAACTTTAATGATAGAATCGTATCATTGTATCATTGTAGAATTGTATTGGTTATTGATAGGAATATCTTACAAATATCTGATTTCGAAAATCTTTTCAAAAATCCATCAGCAGGTTAAAGGACCAATGCGATTATGATGCCCATTTTAGTATTATCACGCCGCTGGTGTGGGTGCGGGCAGATCGTGAGCTCATTTGAATACCTGACCGCCGGTTGTGAATAAACGGAAGACTCCCTAATTATCTACTTATCATGTTTATTTATGGTTACCACTTTTTGGTTTATCTTACCATTTGAATTTAGACTTCTGGAAATTTTATTCAAATTGAAATTTCAAAAATGTCATGCAAATTGAAGTTATATAGGTATTTTCTTTGAAATTTACATTCAGAGTTTTGTTATTTCCCTTAAATTAAAAGAAAAATTTTTCATTGAATATAATTAAAAATGTCTATTTTTATTTTATCTGTAGAAGTAGCAGCGGGCTTTTCGTCCCTACCTAATATTACAATTAAATAACACCTTATAATTATAAGTTTTTTTTACTAATAAGGCTCTATAAATTCTTGCCTAAACACGTGTAACTTATAAATGAATATGAACGATAAAGACTTTATCTGTTTGAAGTACGGATCAATATAAGTAACGAAATTAAAATTCTAAATTCAAATTTGGAACTGATCGGAAAGGAAATTTGTAATACTTGTTAAAACTGTTAGTTTTTAGCGTGTTTACGTAAAGGAGGCTAAATAATGTAGATTAAAAAGTATTCCGGAAATATGTTGTTATATTATAACGGAAATCTATTAAAAAATGAACAGGTTCATCCTCATTATGGAGGTATTCGTTAATACTTTGTGTTTTAAATCAGAGCGCTGATGGTAACAAGTGTCATTTGTTCTACATATAGGTATAGAGTCATTTAAATTTCTATAACAAGTGGTAAAAGCAGCCATGTCCACATCTTAATAGCACGTCGCTATTGTATATATTGTGGCTGAATTTGTTATACAAAATGAGTTGTGTAAAAAATTTCAATACCAATGGAAGGCTGTATCTTGTGTCTCTTCACACACGGCTATCTAAACGCCAGCTAGGCAGAACTGGTGCCTAATATAGGTATACACTTGTATCGTGATATACCTACCTAAATATTCTCGATTATATCCTGTTTGCATGTTTTCACTAATATACACACGAAAAAGAGTCAATTTTATGATAGCTATAGAACTAGATTTGTATATAGGCAGAGATTAATGCTCTTCAATGGAACGTCCATAGATTTACCATTATCTTTATTAGAAAGTACATAGTGATGCCAGGTCATTCACGCGATAGATAGAGAGCACCAAATAATAAATGTCTTATCCCTAAAGATCTTAAAGACTTCTTACACATTAGTAGGTACAAAGTAGAGATATAGGTAACGATTTATTCCAAGTTGGATATTGAGTTAACTTTACTTACTCTACCGTCTCTAGCTACTTAATAATTCTTACATAATTATTGGTATAGGTTAAATAATAATATGTAGCTATGTACAGATAACAATTCCGACTTCATTTATTTAAATTTTTTGCTTACTTAATAAAATAAGCTGGTAAATAAACAATAGCGCAAGTAGGTAGGTAGAGATCCCTGGCTAAGCTATTCCCTTCAGTAGTAAAATTTAACAAGGTTTCACTGGAATCAAATTAATTACCTGATTGCAGCATGTGTATATTTACAGCAAGAAATATTATTTTCATACAAAAATCAATCACTTCGAGATATAATGCAAGCGGAGCATTTTAATTAAAAGAATCAAACTATTTACCAAACACAGTTTAGTTTGTAATGGCGTTAAATTTGCGTGAAATACAAAACCTTATCGGGTTTCATTAAAATTAAAATCAACAACAAGACGTTTGAGGTGAGAGGGGGGGGGCGAGAGGGGGGGATGGCAGAGCCGAACGCGATTATTTTATTATCGATAAAAATAAATTGCCGACGCGAACCAATCGAGTAAATCAGCAATTTTGTGCCGGCTCGATTATTCTGTGCCCGGACAACCGCTGAAAAAAACTTTATCACGAGACATTAAGCTAATAAAGCATCCGCGTTAATTAAAAAGTATTGGCCCGCGCGCGACGGCCGCGCGTCCAAAAAAGAGCACCTCGTCGTCTCGGCCTGCCCAATCGCTGCCTTAATTGAATTATAACCGCCTAAATCGGGGAGTAGCTTGCTGCATACCTGGCGCCCATAATCCGCGACGCAATCCAATATAGCCGGGTGAAAATCACGCGCGTCCGACGAAAACCGCCTACTCGTAGAGCCTCCGAATTTAAATTCCTCCTTGTGGGGCGCGGCGGCCAATGGGCGCGCGACGCAGCGGATAACGATTGCGAGCGAGGGCGCCGAGCCCGCCCCGGGCCGTGGGCCGCCAATAGGGCCGCGGCCGTCCATGTTGGGCTGCGGGGCGCCGCGCGGCCGCGTCGAGCTGGCTCATTCGGCCGCGCGCCGCTCGGGCGTACGTATCGCGCGTTCGCGTCACGATGGATTGTGCTTGTGACATGTGCTAGAATTTGGTGTTATTTGTGACGGTACCTTTGTGTGCAAAAGCATGATGCCTCTCGCACCGACCCCTGTGGTGGCGGTGCCATCGAAGCCGAAGATCGGATTCAGTATAGACAGTATCGTGGGTGGGTCGGAGCGGCCGAAGCAAGCGTCGCCGCCGCTGGCGAGCCCCGGCTCTCCGTCTCCGATCGCATCTCCTAGAAGTCCATCTCCTCGTCCCTTGTTGCGGCCGAGCGCGTTGCCAGCTGTGTTCCCGTCGCCGGAATTGAAGAGGCTACCATATCTAGACGCTCAGAGCCACCATCACCAGTTCTTGGCGCATTTCCAAGGAGCGGCACTGGCTGCCGCGTTAGCGCATCAGCAGCAAGGCTTCGGAGCCCCGCTGCCACCTCATCCGCCCCCGCACCCCGCCGCGCCGGTGCCCAGAGAGTCCTACCAGCTGTATCCCTGGCTCATCAACAGACACGGCAGAATATTCCCTCACAGATTTCCCGGAGGTGAGTCCGTCTTTTGTTAAAATGCTAATAACAATATTTCATGCTTCTAAGTTAGCTCCGCCATGAGAACATTTTCATTTTTCTTCAAATTCTAAACATTTTCTTTTTGTTTTACGTTATGAATTATTAATGAAGTTATGAAAACGGCATGTACACCAAATACACCAGTATAAAACTAATATGACTGTAATTGTAATATAAACAAAATTCTATATTCTTGTACTGAATTAGTATTTTATTTTTAAATGTTTACAATAAAAGATTAGAATATAATGTATTTAACTTATATTACATAAGTAAGTATTAATATATTATAATACGTGATATAGGTACTGGCTGGTGATATAATACTGGCCGCAAATCAGTTGTGTGTAATGTATTTTTGAGAGCTCGTTTGAATGTATTTTAACGTTAAGTAAACAAGGAGATTTCATATGTAATAACTAGCAAGGATTAAAATATGTCCGTTAAAGCCTGTGCTAAGTTTATGTCACCTCATAATCATGACACATTGACCCATTGACTCGCGGATGACACCGGAATATCGATGACATGAATTATTTGACATTAGCGTAGCTGTTGACCAATGTGTCGTTGAGGTGCTGACAAAAACAACTAGAATTATCGAAATGTCAGGATCTAGACAACCTTCTATACAATTATGACACAGAGTTTCTTTTTTAAACTACCTATGATGTTGTATGGGATTTGCTATAATAAATGATTCATTATCATTATTCCGAAATGGACGCGCTTGTAGGAAGAGAGTGATGAATGTAGGAGAAGCACGTTGTTTTTAAGAGTATCTATAGACATTTGGCGTTCGGTGCTCTCTGCCTACTCCGTAACGTGCCCATCGTGCGTAATGATGTAATAATAATAATTTATTACTATCTAAAAGCCTCTTCTCTTAGTATTTGTTACATCAAAAATATGGCAGTGAAATTTTGAAAATGTAATTCTTTGACGCTCACACGTATCAATTTAAAAAGTTCAAGTGTAATATTTTCTGTCTAAAAATCAACTCAGTAAGTCTATTATTTACTATTATTACGTTGGACTCTGAGAAAAGCCTTCACTTTACTTGTTGTTGGTCTGGAGACATGGAGAAGTTTGGTTTGTACCGATACAGGTATGCCGTTTCGGAGATTTCTGACTGCCCCATCAGCAGTATCTGGCCTATTTGGTCAATATAGGAGAGGCTAGGTCTCACTCGAATCCTGCGTCTATCAACATTAGCATTGTATATCGGGTTTGTCATTCTTCCAAAACATTAATCGTGTCGGAATTAAACCATTAGCGCCCTCTTATCCGAAACAACTCGTAAAGGTTCCAAATTCAAACTTCTTATCGTAACGACGCCTTATCCGAAACAAGACGCTATTAAGATAAACCCGCAGCTATCAGCGAACACATTCAGATCGCTGTCAGCGACAAGAAAGAAAGAAAAAAAGTTAAAAACGGTTCTACGTAAGCCACTCGTTTTACCGTCGCTAACGCCACGTTCAATTTAATACATATTTATTAAGGTATGACCTTTTCTGTACGTGTTGCTTCTGTCAAAAGTTTTTTTAATCTGCTAATGTTTTCATCTAGTTTTTTTATTATTGTGATCAAAATATTCTCAATTAAGTGCTCGGTTGTTAATTACCAAATACGTCACACAGAAGTGTAGTGCAGTGAAAAAAAACAATCAGTTTTTAATATGGCATACAGTAATGAAATCTTTAAGTTATTGCAAATAAATGATATTTTATTGACTATGTTGGTGTTGTATAGCAAAATGCCGTATGAAGAATATTCATACAATGCCTAATGAATTATTTTTTTAGTATTGGTAGGTACGTCTTTTTTTTCTATCGTTCTCAGTTCAGTTGTCGATAGTCCGACAAGTGTTGACTGTGGTAAAAAGATTACAAGCTCAAGTTAAAAAGTAAAAAGGCACACGATAATCTCCGCAGCGCTAAGTATTTTTTGTCTTTTTTTCTTTTTTATATTTATGGGCTGTTTCGAAACGTGTCAAGCTATGGTAACTAGGGGTGTCGACGATTAGCTATCTCTTTTCGTTATCGGACGTATTGCTTTTCATTTTGTCATAGAACCGTTTGGTTGTTTGGTATTAATAAATATGAGACGTTTTTAGTTGCGAGCGGAGACACGTGTTCAATAGAACGATAAAAAAGTGATAATGATATTGATTTAAGTGTGTTACATGTCATAACATCACGCTTGTATTTTCTTGGAGACAGGCAGGGGAGTACAGTATGCACCCACGTGTAACCCACGGTAATCATAGTGATATATAAAAAATATACTGACCTCAATATTCAAATAATATCTTCGTAAATTTTTTGTTGGATATTTAACATGCTCAAATTTTTATTTCAAACGCTTAACGTATTTTTAGTCGACAAGTGTTATATGTACACGGCCTTAATTTATACGTTTCATAATTTAATTTCACATTAGGTAAGAAAAAAAAGGAATGTTGCGGCGAATAAAAAAATATTTTAATTAGTAGCTATGTCATAAACGGTTAGACTTATAACGATACGTCGGTTTCTGCGATTGGTCCGCGACATACTTAACTGACAGTTTGACAACAGCTTAACTAGAGATTAAACTCGTTAATTAAGTGGCTACACAGTTGTCTACCAACTCTTTGTCCATAAAGAATCAAATGTCACAACTGGATATACATATTTTAATGTGTTAGGCTTCATTCACATTTGTATTTTGGAATAGATGAAAGGAATTTGATTTTGATATAAGTAGCAAGTTTGGTTTTTTTATATATTTTGAAAAGCATATTATTATAATAGTTAATTAATTTTAATGGTCTTGTTTGTTGCCTGTGTTGTCTGTGTTGTCTTGACTTGTTCATGAGTCCATTCTTAAATTAGGCAAGGGCGTTAACAAGCAAATAATAAAGTTAAATGCTTCCATGTTATCACGCTATTTTGATATATGGATGGGCATATTAAAGTTTTCCAATTTTGACATACCTACATCATCCGCGTCTGTCATTATATTGATAGACAATTTAATTTTATATGATTATGAAATGGATTGTATGCCAAACCAGTAGTTTTCCACTTAAAGTCCATTAATTACGTCGTATTTAAAACTTATTATTAATTTTATTATTATACCATCAGGCCAGATCCTTTACGAGGTAGGCAGAGAGCACTGAATACCAAATCCTTAAAGAGTTGACGTGTTTCTTCCATATTCATCATTTTCTTCATATACGCACGTCGGTTTCGGAGACTTTTGACTTCCCCATCAGCCAGTGTTTAACTTATGTGTTAAGAAACAGTTGAAATAACGCATTAAAGTGTTTTAAAATGATAACCGAGTTAGATGACCAGGAATGAATCTGCTTTTCCTACTTATGGTTGCTCCATATTAGCACATACGCTTCTTATTATTCGTACCCTGATAGCGGCAAAAAGTTACCATGTAAAGAAATAAACATAGATATGGATACCCTTATTTATTTCGTACTTTATTGATTCAAAACTTGAATAAAGAAACTCCTATCTTGGACCAGAAATGATTTATAGAATTTGTAGGCTTGAAAGCTTTCTAAGTGTTAAGTGTGCGGTGTTCCTAACAGACGCAAATGTTTTGGTAGCAGTCACGAGTTCAATCATCAATCTAAATCGATCATTTTTTATATTCGGTTCTAAAATATATACAGACGTTCAATGTACGTATTAATAATTATCGTTATTAATATTTGTTAAACATAATTTGAATAATTACCTTCCTACGTAACCGGAGATTAACTTACGGTCAGTTCGTAATAAATTAGTGCATGGATATTATAAGTATAATAATTTCTTGTTATCTACCGTATTAAAACGGTTTATCGATGTGAATGTACGTTTAACCTTAGAAATTATTGAGGCATACATATGAATATATACAAAAACATGTGTAGTATACAGTTATATGTAGGTAGGAACAGCTTAAGATTCTTAACCGTGAAGGCTTATTCCAGGCACGCTTGCTCCATCCTAAGACGCATCTGTGGTTTCCATCAATAGGGTTTGCGCCCAAACGGTAAGCTATCATATATGTAATAAAATAAATCGTGGTACAACATGTGTCATACCTAGAAACTGCGGGAAGCGACTTCAATTAATATATAGAAGCAATACTGCAAATAAAAGTTCAAATCTGACCTTAACTGTTCTCGCACCGAGAGCAGACCTGTGCCCAGCAGTGGAACGATAAAAGGATTGATAGTGATAACAAAAGCTATAATAATATTGCTTCCATTCTCGTCATAATTAGCGTATTTAAAGACCTTCTAATTACTCGAGCAGACCGTTTTTCTGAGCCACCATTAATATGCCGTACTAATTGCTTATGAATATTCCACTCAAGGGTTAATGTATAACATTTGAATAATAAGAACAGGTACCCAGTATCTGGTAATTACGATATGCATAACTAATATCATAACCGAAATGGGGGAAATTAACGCAAGTGTGAAATGGGAAGGGGAAAGGTTTAAGTTGTAGGGAAGTGTCCTTGGAAATTGTATTTTTAGTAGTAAATAAATAAACACAGGCCTATTGTTATTAAAAATGGTAATCGTCGCCAATGCGATTCTAGGCTGGGTAAGACGTTACTTGACTTTATGTCTGTGCACAGAAATTTAAAGTACCTTAATTGAAATACCTGTATCGAAAAATGGAATAATGGACGATTAATGATGACGATGGTGTTAGTAATAATCATGATGATGATGACGATAATGCTAATGATGTTAAAGTTAATGATAATAGTGCCGTTAATTTTAATGCTGTTATGTTTGCCGTTCGCTCTGTTCATCTGGAAGAAAAAAGCAGAAGATATAATATATCTTCATACCCGTTCATTGGGTGTGGGCAGAGGAGAATAAATCTCCGCGTATGGTGTTAACACGCCACAGGGGTCCGGGGCCCCCGATCTGATCTATCACGAATTAGACGATATATTAATCGTTTTTGAAAACGTCTACAAGGAATGCGCTTTTATTTATACAGGCTAATAAATGGTCAATGCAGTTCATGTTTATAAAATGCTGCAGTACTTACTATAATTGTAGAAATCTATTGCCTCGAACAGGACTGTAGGAATAGGACTGTTGGTAGTACTAGTAGTAGTAGAATGATGATATAATAGTGCATGCCTTAATTAACGACTGCGTCTTTGTTCGAGTGGTTGCAAGCGCGACCGC
>DWME01001820.1:0-23097 GCA_018244795.1 Parelbella ahira ahira
ACTTACTTACTTACTTACTTTTACTGGCACTGTCATTTCTTACTGTGTTGAAAATATAGGAGACATTTTGAATTTCCATTACATATGACGTATAATAATGCCCATAATTAACTTTATGCTTACAAACACTGTATTGCTTCCATTTTTTTCTATGTTTAGACCAATCCGTATTATATTCTTTTAAATCATACAAACCTTATTTACCAATCCACTGCTTTCCAATATTAGGTACCCACTAAAAAATCCAACTTTAAATCACATCACAATCACACTATTGAAATGAGTCTTTGTATATATTTAAATAAAGCTAAATCAATACGGTACGCTTACAAAATATCCATCGAAGCTCATCATGTAATTTTTCAAACGATGTATCTGCAAACCTCAGCGTTTATTCTGTGGCGACCTGTACTCTTCCTTCAGCACTCGCAAGGAAACTTCCTCAACTTTGTTATAAAACGTTACTGTTTATATAAACCTCTTTATGTAACAGTGTGAAAGTTTTAAACGCTCTTAAAATTTCTCACATCATAGACGTATCTCGAAGGGTAATACTTCCAAGTAATGTGGGTATTTAAGAGCATGTGGCGAAAGGAAATGTTCCTGAACGTGATTATAAGATAACATGTTCATAAAAACGTTAGTAACTTTGAAAATTTTAAACACGATAATATACTTACTTATAAAATTTCAGATTTTGTACTCATCTCACGAGGACATATTCTCCAAATGACTTGGATATTTAAGTACTTACAAGAAATTTATTTTAACTTTATTATAAAATGTCGCTATTTATAATAACGTTACTATGTATGAAATTAAATAAACTTTAAACACAAGATAATACACCATTAAATGTTATATTTTATAACCAGATCTCTCAGAAATATGCTTCACAGGACATACATATAAGTCTCTAAGCACGCGCAGAAAGTCTTCCTTAACCGTGCTATACAATATCATTTATGCACGTTTATACATACATATATACCTACGTTATAGAACCATTTATGCATATTGTATGTTACTTTTACTAATACATTTCAAAACACTTCACACAGTTCACCACAAAAAAAGAAAGTAAAGGAAATAACAGTAACGAAATGTAGTGAGGACAAAAGGCGGTCTTATCGCTTAAAGAGCAATCTCTTTCAGACAGCCCTAATGTAAGGAGCGAATATGAAAATTTTAAGCACTTGCTAATACGCTTACAAAATTTCACATTTCGCAGACATATCTCGGAGACGTATTCTCCAAATGACGGTGTTTGCAGAGCGCACCGTGACGGAAATCCGTCGCGTGAGGCGACACACCACGGTTCGTTAGGTATTCCTGAGAAATGTTTCACAACTTTGTTATAAAATATCGTTTCGCACCTCCCCGTGACCTTTATATTGGCATGATTATGTATGTATGTACCGGCTTAGTTCACGTATATTTTTTCGAAACGGCCCGAATAGTTTATGTAAGCCACGTGCGAAAGTCTTCGAAAATTGGCTAATTTCCCTTAACATATAACTAAATATACAGTTTAAAATGTATTTCACAATATGTAATTATTTATTACATGCTTCATATTAGCTTCACCTGTATGTTTCCTTCTTTGCATGTACATATATGTGTATGTAAAAAGCGTGGAATACTCAATATATGTACGAAAAAAAGATGACACAAAGCGCCTCACGCATTTTTCGCAATAATTTCTACTACTCATATATTTTTTTCATTATTATTTTTCTACTTATATTTTCCTACTTTAAGAATTATTTTTTTATATTGTTACTTATATTAGTGTGTGTGCGTATGTGTGTGTGTATGTGTGTGTGTATGTGTGTGTGTGTGTAGGGTGTGTGTGTAGGTGTGTGTAGGTGTGTGTAGGTGTGTGTAGGTGTGTGTGTGTGTGTAGGTGTGTGTGTAGGTGTATGTGTATGTATGTGTATAACAAATCGAACGTGTCGTGTGACGTTCGCTCAATGACATACGTGTGTATTTGTGAAAACGGAACGTAACCGAAACTGGTCGCATGAAACAACATCGCACGGTTCGTTAGGTGTTCGCGAGCAACTTTCTTGGCCTTGATATTAAAAACTGTGAACGTTTTCTCACGCGTATATAATATAGCTTCAATCACTTGAATATATTGAAAAATGTGTGTTATCAACAAATTAAATGTCTACTTTTCTATTATTTTTTTATCCAGTGCATAATTTTTTAAAATTGTTTATATGTATATTGATCACTCCAGGTTTCTATCAGATTTATTTAATAATTTTGTAAATTTGGTAAACTGGAAAAATATTAATATTACATATATGTACTTACATGTAATTATAATGCGGGAATTGTACATAGTTGCAGCATGTCTATTACCAACTTTTTTCAAATGGTTCCAAGAATGAAAAGATATTTTGGTGACAACATTTATTGCTTACCCATTTCAAAAAAGAAACATTCTGAATCATAGAAAAACCAATTAATTGTCTACGACCTTCAATATACCTACGCCCAGTGACAGACACTTGTGTCTAGTATATAACATAAATGTCTGTGTCTGTCAATATAATTATAGTATCTATCTATATGTTACCACACCGCGGGTTGTAACTTAACTTACTGTTTCATTTCTCCTGTCAAACCTATACTACGTACAAGCTACTTGCAATGCTACGAAAGTCGCAATTTAACAGATTTTTAGTAGGTTCCAATCACACTGAAAACTAATTGCAAGCGATTTTACGTGACCATCCCCTAGTACGATGGAGTATAGAGGGGCCGTTGAGATTTTTAAACTTTTTATATAAGGGTCGTACTCGCTCCCTGTACGAGAGACTCGCTCGCAAATCTGCAGATTAAACGGATAGTTTGGTGACGTCACAAGCTGTATAAGTGACACTTCGTCGATTGGGTTCTTAAGCTGGATTATGGACTGGTTGCGAACAATAAATAGAACGAATAAGCATCTTCGCAATAGCATTATAACTATTTATATGCGTTTTTTGATTTTCCAGTCACATTGTGATCAATATCCGCTCATACTAAGAGAAGTACAGCATTCCAACATTCGGTTCGTTATTTCGAATACGTAATCGAATACCTTAGGTATTTTCCATAGGTAGATACATCTATCACTAACTTCAAGTCATCATAAAATCTATTTTCCAAACTCAATGTACTTAAATATACACATAATTATGTATATCGTCCACTGCAGTAAACACTTAATGCAATGAATTTCCATACGTATTCGTTTTAAGTATAATAAAATAATATTAAGAAATACTTCACACATATCACATAGTAAGTGTCTTACAGAATGATACTATATCCATAATGTTCCAAAACCCTCATAATAATATTTACTGCACTTTTGAAAGAAAGCATATTTATTGATGAACAAGTATAAAACGTAAGGGAAGAGTATTTGGAACTTTCAAAATCACTTATCGAAAAGTGGACTATTCACCAATTCTGTTCCCCTAACACATTCGAAGAGTACTTTGCCGGTAACTCGGAGTAACGTTATGAATATGAAGATGTCACCGCGATATCTGAATATGTTTGTTTCTGAATGTTTCTCGTGTGTATAGCTTGTGTGAGTGTGCGCGTGCTCGCTCGCGTGTATGTGTGTATGTGTGCGTGTGAGTGTGTGTCTATTTATGTGTGTGTGCGTATAAGTGTGTGTGTGAGTATGAGTGCGATTGTGAACTTGTGAGTGTAAGTGTGATTGCAAATGTGTATATGAGTTGTCATGTCGCAGAAGGTTCAATGTTTATTAATTTTTAATGTTTCAGCGATCTTTATTTAAAATCAAATATACCTAATTATTCATACATTTCCATCTTAGAAAAAAGTCGAGCAACTTTTTTCCAGTGTCGAAAAAGGTCGCGTGGAAAGTTGCACTCGAGGAATCTCTTTAACGTTCTCTAAGGAGTGTGAAGTTTGGTGCCCGCTTTTATCGGGCTAATATTACACTCTAAGCCTACAAAATTACTAATAATATTAGAGAGTACATTCTTCACGATCACGTAGAAAATTTATTTTTCTAACTATGTATAAATCTGTAGCAGAACATAATTGAAAGTGAAGATGGGCAAATAATTGAGTGGTGCGAAGAAAATAGAATGATTTTTTAATTAAGACTTCCAAGAGATATTAACTATGTAGTTAATGGCGCGGAGGGCATTATTAAGAAATAAAAGATGAAACACTTTAAATGAACAATTTACGAGGATATCATGAAGCCAAGTGGTCTGTATTTTGATCTAATGAACACGTACAAATTATAATTGTTTTTACGTAATGTGTGGAATATAAAGCCTACATATATACTTCCAATTTTTATTGCAAAATTTAAACTAGATAATAGTTTGATAATGTGTAAAGAGTTGATAGAGTTGTAAAAAAAGAATTCAAAATTGAAATATTGCGTTAACGATAACTACATATATGTATGAGTTTTTTATACAATTGTATACAATATTGTTAATTTTTTAAATTTGTAAAGTGCATAAACTGTGCAAAATTTAAATAAAAATAACATTTTAAATGATAATTCTTATATGTAAAGAGACCGTACGGTGGTTAGATAAGAATACAAGTATTTAAATCATAATATACCGGAGAACCATACAAATAAATCTTATTCCCACACTTCAGTAAAATAGACAAAGGATATACATAACATAAATCCAACAACATATGTGTAGGTGTATAGTTCATTCAGTTAGTAAAGCTAATTCTTCGCTAGACACCTACAATAAATAGCTCTGAGTTCAATTATTCCATGTAAATTAAAATCGCCTACCGCTGACTCGTTTAGTGTTTACCCATTCTATCATGAATATGAATATATTTTTCTCGAATATTCTAATAAATGCGCAAGTTGGGAAACATGAATATTTATAAGTTGAGCTGATGAAAGAAACGAACTATACTCGGAATATGGTACTGCATAATTTATATCGAAGATTGTATGTTACAGATGTTACTCAGAAATGAGGAAATTATATTTTTGTGTGTGCTCTACAAGACATTTCCATAGACAACTGCAATAACCTCACAGTAGAATATTCTAGTATTTATAAATTTTCTCCTTTTTGCAAATATTTTGAGATAATCTCAATCAGTTGACAAAAGTCTGCGCGCGTCGATTTGTTTAAAAGTATTTTCCATTAATATCGCAAATACACTTGCAAAATATTACTTACCTAACAAAACCACACTAACTGTTCTTAGCGCCAAGGTACACTTCGATAGGACATAGAACAAGTAGGTATACTATTCGCTCACTGTACTATCACTATACCTGTTTTTACCTCGAATGAAAATGATGCATAAAAAGATGTTGTTAAAACTGATTGTATATGTGAATCATTTTCTTTTTTTTGCATGAATACTGAAGCTTTGGAAATTATATAAATAATTAATAGGATTCCCTGAAATCTACGAACTTAGCTTCGGTCTACGAGTTCAGCATTCTCATTTCGACTTAAAGCCTTGGCAGACGAAGAATTTTTCTTTATGTCAGTAGGAGGTAAGAGTTTCAGAGCTCAGAATAAGATACAGCGCTTTGGTGAACTGCAGTACTCTACGAACAGAATTCTTCTCACTGTCAATTTTTTCTTAGAATATCTTTCGTCTGTGTAAAAAGAACGATGGATGTGGAAAAAACTCTCTGGCAATGCCATAAAGGATATTTATATTGGTTCCCTCTGTTTACATCTGGTAGGACCTAACGTGTTATAAAATATTACTACTTGATGTAATAAAAAAAACAGTGTGCTTGAAGCCGGAGAAAATTGTACCCCACCGCATATATTGTTACACAGGCACTACACTTATTCATTCATATTTCAAACCCTCTAAAGCACCAGCAGCGTATTTCTTCACCGCCGTCCTACCATTTGTACAATACACCCAAAAGGAAATACAAAACGGGTCAACGCATGATTCAGTTCGCTGTCTGTATGAATATCATTTTATTCGTTGTTATTTATTTTTATTGTCGTTTGTTATTCAGAAAATATCACTTATACAGACGATAATGGAATCTCTTACGCTCCACATCGGAATTGTATTCGTCGAGTGTTACTTTTTCGTTTCGAGATTTTCTCACTTTTATAGACTCTATTTTGATATATTACCGTTAGTGGTGTAAGAGTTATTACTGTTCAGTTTATTACAAAGATGTTTTAATACTATTACTAATACTTTAATATATGGTTTTAAATTAGTATTAATATACCATGACACCAGTTATTTTAAGTAGTAGGCTGTGAAATAATCTTTAAGAATCATCATCATAACTTTAACGTTCCACTGGTGGACACGGGTACTCTTAGTATGAGAAGGGTAAAGGTCATAGTCCAATACGCTGACCAAGTGCAGACTGACAGACTAAATGGGCCTTAGAGAACATAATGGAGAATCCTAAGGTGTTCCAAGTTTCCTCACAGTATTTTTCCTCATCGTTGCCATACATCGTCAGTATACATACCTATGTACATTGAAATAAAATATAATTGTTTTACAACATCGAAACCCGTCGCAGTAATGATATAGGCGTAACTAAACAATGCGAAACAGGCACTTGTGAGAAACTCTCGGAAATAAGCTATGAAGTGTACACACTTACCGTAAAAAGGTTCCGCACAAAGAGTAGGTAATAAATAAGATACTACGGCTGGAGTAATGCACTCTAGCTTCACCAATAGTATCGGGCAATGTAAAAGCTTTAGTTTCAAAGCTACAAACCGAAAAATAGAAATTCCTTTACAATTTCATGTGGAACGCCCTATGTAACGGTGTACTGAGCCATGTACTTCTGTCACTTTTCCACTTCCCACCAGGTTAATATAAAAAGAATAGCAATGATGCGGTAGAACAGGGGACAAATGACATCATATTTGGCATTGGATACATCTAGCAGTTACCTATTACTTATATGCACCAATAATTATAGGTAACTATGATAATTATCGGTTCTTCTAATGTAATATCGATGATTATAATAAGTTGACCATTCGTCAACAACATTAAAATTAATCTTTAATCTTATTAACAGTAGGTATTCTTCAGTGATATTATAACAATGAAATCAGCTGTGTCAATTGTTATACCAGCATAAACTAGCCGATTTCTACTCATCATATTCCTCTTCATACATACGTGAAATGCGCAGTACATTAGATCAACCATTAATAAAATACTCGAGAACAGCACTCGCTCTGCACAAACACTGTTGAAACTCTCGTAGCTGTTCGGTAGATTCGATCCGTTGAACCAGTTAAAAATACCAATATTAGAGTGATACATATGTATGTATATTCCTTTTACAATATAGTATTAGGACTTCAATTTAATATGTCAGACAGCGATAAGTAAAAGAGGCTATCGTCTATCACTATCTTGTTTCGTCACAATCTGCAAACGGAAGTATGATGAGTTAGCTTCAAAGCAAGCAAAGCTTTGGATACATCTCAGGTGTTGCAAAAGTCCATAGGCGATGGTGACTAATTATGATTAAGTGGCCCGTCTGATTGTTGGTCAAGCTAAACATAAAAAATACTCCAAATGAAGGAATAAAAAATTTTTTTACAGGCCTGATGAGTTCGGTGAAAGCGAAAACGTTTCCAGCTTTAAAATTATCACAAAATAATTGAAATAAAAAAGTACAGCAATAAAAGTAAATTCTTAACCGCGTGAAATTTATCTATGGGCTGTCTCTAAAGGCTTCTAAAGTAGTCCATTTCGCAAGAACAAAGACATATAACGCAACGTTTTGCCCGCAAAGTTGCGAGTGTGTGTAACTGTTAATTGTTTTGTAAGCCGCAAACAATTTGTATCTAGAGTCGGTTCTTACACTTTTAATGATATATGTAGGTACTGTTTGGCACCAGAAGTGTTCTTATTTCTTAAACTGTGTATGTGACTTTTTTTGACTTTTGAATTTCTTACTCATATAACGTACTATACACACGTTAGTAACCAATACTGCATCTGAACAATCCATCCAACAATCAGAATGAGCACGGGGTTAAATGGTACAGGCACAAAGGTTAAGCACGCAAATGCTTCCTGTGCTGCGCGCTCATCCAAATGACCAACTGACCGCGATTTCTGCACGCCGACATCGACGCATCCAATCCGCATTAACTCTTACCATGGATTGTTCCACGACCCGGCACGTATACTGAATATTTGCCGAAGTTACCTGTTATGGATTTGTTAATCTATAGGTACCCATATCATGACGCTACCTGGAAACAACATCCAGAGTTACAAAGAAAGGAATTGCCCATAACAGTCACTGAATCCAAATGTTTTCCTTATATCCAAATGAGAATTCTGTCCACGTCAATTACACATAACATCATTTTACTCATAATTAATGATATTAACATTGCATCAATGCTATAATAAAATCAACTCTGCTATACTAAGTAGGAAGTATGATAATTACAGTCAGAGATTATTAACCTGTCCACTGCTGGACATAGGCCTCCGCTAAGGGGATGCCCATAATCCGTATGCTGTGCATGTGAGTCAGCGGTCGCCTAGCAGAACTTCTCGTTCCGCCCATGCTGTGGCGATCAGGCTATATGGTTGTGCCTAGGTAGGCTACACTAAACTGCAGTCAGCCATGAAACTGTAATAAAATGTATTTATTTGCCATAAAATTTATTTCCGGAACCCACTCTGCAGCATTGTCAAGTCCATTATATGACGCTAAAACCATTTTGTTTTGACCCTTTCTCCAAATAGAGTGGGCAATATAATATATTTTTAGTACAGGAAGTAATTTTAGTGGAAAAACAAGTTTGCTATCCAACAACCCGTATGAAAGGCTCTGATATTAACCTATATAAACATTGGTTGTTGAATCTTTATACAAATCACATACTTATGGTAATTCGTAACGGATGTAAGTGACGGCATAATTATAAATGACACACCATAGCTTACTACTGCAATTTATTTTTGCAAGTAGCAAATGAATGCTTATTACCGTGGACATCTGCATTGAAACTAGTTACAGAAAGTCTGTAAGACAGCTATGTACTAGTATACCTACATTTTGTTAATGATTTAGTTATTACTCGTCAATAAGAATATTATTTAGTTAATATTAATTAATAAAAGGTCTGAAAGCTATAGGCTGAAATGCTTCTGAAAAAAATGATCCTATTAGAGGGCCCCGCACAACCTGTGCAATTTCAGTGGGCTATTGGTAAATATTTGAGTTAATTTACACAAGATGTCAGTTTGGAGCGTGAATTTGTTAAAAGAGTCGCGAAGTTGCCGTGTACACTTAACAGCAAAAATGTGTCCTAATGCTGACTATTTTCTCATTATACATGACATACGAATTCGTAATAAAACTACCTATATATTATGATTGTTACTGTCGGTAACCATTTTTTCTTTCTACTATTTTTGCATCCTCCTGCGGCAGTCATCAGCCACATCCGGATTGGCAGATTTGACACGTCTTACTGAACATTAGAGACAAACCGGTGCGTGTAGGTAACCGTACGATATTTTCCTTGACGCCTACATCGAGCGACGGTCACCGTTAAATCACACGAAACTGTATAAAAGTCAGAGTTGCGTGACAGGACTTGAAGCCCAAACCAAATTAATTGTTGAATAGTAGGCTATCAAAACACTAATATATTAAAGCTTAGTATACCCGATTAGGGTCAAGTATTATACACTTTTTTAATTACACAAAAGTAGTTTTATTTACTAATTTATCAAAAAATTGAAACATGAGATTCCGGAGTCTGGATGCATAGAGTGCGCCGAGATCCCATTATGTGGCATTAGGGCTCGCCCCGGGTACCTCGTCTAATGAGACGTATAACAAAATTAGTGATAAAAGAAATTATTCCAATTTAGATTTTCTAGTAGTGACTTGGAGTCTGGATCTGTGCCCGGTGTATGGCAATAGGCGCACCACCTATTCCATGGGGCTTAAACGTAATTGGTGAAACGTGAAAGTGTACTACACTCCTCTGCCTACCCCTTCAGGTATTACAGGCGTGATGTTACGTTATGTTATAACTATCGAACTATTTACCTAACTATAAATATCTCTTTCAGAAAGGTATAGGGCAATTTAAATCAGGATCTGGACTACGTTTTAGCCAATTGTAGATCTCTACCGACGAAATACAATCTGCGTCGTTAATCGAAACGTTATGTGGGCGTAGCCTTGAACAATGTCTAGTGTTACTTAATTCGTTACCAAACCCAGAAAATCCTTATGTCGAGCAAAATATCTCTGCGCTGCGAAGTACAATAGAATAAACGACGAATGGATTTCAGACAGCATTTGACCTAATTATATTATGTAGATGGTTATTTGTAAAAAAGAGTATCTGCGAGGATATATATTATTTAATATGTAAAGGCTAAAATATGAATAAGTTACGCTCAAAGAAATTCCACTCCTATAGTACGCCAAGATCCTATAACTGAAATATACCCGAGGCAAAATACTACAAATTTTCTTCATATCTTGGTTTGATAGATCTATTACTGATAATAAATGAGTCTCAGTAAACGTTCTCAATGATGATTCAGAAGGAGATTTTTGAAGTTTTACTATAATATTTTTAAAATAAATCACACTGAGAGCGTCGGTGATTTGAATTGACTATATAACAAAATAATTAAGCTCTTTAAAAATCAATTGAAATGAAATCATGTTCGTGCTGACCCAATTTTGAGAGAAATGGTCAAGAGTCACGCATCGATGGCCGCGGGCCGCGCTGGAAATTGTTAATAGCTTCTATTTCGGTATTCTTTTCAGAAACTAAATTCGCTTTGTTCTAATTTATGAACAACGAAGCGTTCTATTTAAAATTTCATTTAAATGCATTATACCTAAAATATATACCTCCCTATTTAATTTAGTGTTATTATTTCACTTTTTCATCGATTTAAACTGCTAATTTCTTTAAATAAATTGCTTATAATCTACTAATCACGTACCTAACTATTGGTACGTATGAAACGTACGTACGTACGTCAGAAAATAGACACTGATTAATACCTAGGATATTTTAAATAATGACAAGAACAAAATAACTAGCTAGGCAGTAAACACAGCACACAACTTGAACAGCACAATACAATAAAAAGATTCTAATTACACGTACCAAATAGTTATTACAATTCAAATTTCTAAATCGTTTAAAAACTAATAAATTTTTTTATGGTTCCACCTATTTAATTTTTTTATCTAAAACCGTCGTAATCCAATTTTTTAGCAAGTATTCCGAAACTTGATATTCAATATTACAAGCACGTAAATTATTACTATTTTTATGTATACATCTAAAACAATTCATCGAACATATTTTATGTTCACATATTATTACATTGAACTTATAACCACATACAACACATTGCCCGCAAGGACATAGCTAATTCAATTCTGGCATAACTCATTCAATTGGTTCACAATACACTTGGGCACTAATTCATAAGCATCTTGAATAACATATATTAAGTACTCTCTGTTGGCAGGAATTTAATTAATATGACAAAGAGGATAAGTGACAAGTAAAATAATGAATTGCATCAAGAACAATTCGCTGTCACACAATCTAAAATACGACTCTTGCCGGTCTCCAACCGCAAGTCGTAAGCCTGAAGCTCTAGCATTTTTATTCTACTCTCTGCCTACCCTACAGCGTACCCAGTGTGATATTACAATGATATTAATTCAATACATTTACTGCATTGATTTCTCAGTCGCGAAAATTAAGACGTTTTAAGCTTAAACGTCTTCGGAGACGGAGACGAGGGAACAGCAATTGAACGTTTATAAGAATTGTTCATATATTACAATGCTTTTACTATTAGTAATCCTGTCATAATAAACTGAGGAGTTGTAAATGAATATCCACTATAATCATAAGTAAAGAATAAAATAACATTTTCGTGAACAGTATTAATGATGATTATTGTCTCGTAATATTAATATTTAAAGACACGTCGTGGAGCTATCTATTATTATCATCCATCTCTGTTAAATTACTTTTCTTACCGATGAAAATGTATTTAAATAACATCTCCTTTCTCAATACATTTGTAGATACATCATACAAAGAAAGTCATATATATATATACACATATGTACATACAGATGTCACTAATTCAATTCCTATCTTTTCAGTTTCAAGAAATATATAAATATTTCTATATTTATTAATTAACGCTTATCTGTTTTTAAAACATTAGTTAACTATACAAGTATCACTAATATTACCTTTGAACTAACCCTCTACCTAAAAATAACCCGGAACTTCATTTATTAAGAAGAGAAAATATTTGAAAACATCGTATGAATGATGTTATGCCAAAAAATAAGTGGGTAAATTAGCACTCACCGTAGCTACATTTCACTAGCACCGCACGAAAAATCCTGTGCTTATTCGACTCACATCACTTAGATAATTTACATTTCGAATTACTATTACTGTTCGTATAATCCAGAGTATTATCCATCGAAAACGATTTCTATGCAAATCGAAATCCCGAATCGAGAACACAACGCGACCTCCAAAATCCAATTAATAACAGACTCACGTTTATTCGTCAATTATCGAAATAGCTCTGGGCCGTGGCACGGGCGACACAGACGTCCGTACACATCGACGTCTCTCAACCGACTGAGTGCTCGTTGACAATTGGCAGTGAGTGCAGCTTTTCCCAGTTTGGGCGATATCGTACATTCTTAGCGTTCTCGAGGTGCACTTTGTGCATTGCGTGTGTAACCCTCCGAGTAAAATCATTATAATATATCGCACTAAAAGGCTTACGAGCGAAACAATAATTTGATACAGTATGACATATATAAAAACTGCATAACACTATATACTATTTTAATTCCCACATACACAAAGTTGTATGTGAGATTAAAGGCAGTAATGGTTATTTATAGCAGCAAGGCCATTGTGATCGGTCTCGTGTAGAAGTTACGTTACTTGAAGTAATTGTACAGAACGGTATACATAAAATTTGACAATTCGCATAAACCTATTACGCAGTATTGGCATTTGCGTTGTTATAATATTTGCTTCAGATTTAATAATTATTTAATAGTATCTTGGAACAACTTACACGTCTGTGTGATCCTTATTAAGATTTATCCTGTGGTATGGTAATCAGACAGATGATATACTATTTACATTCTTTTTGAGGGGCGTTCCCTTCCCACAGCTGTAGGAGGTCAAACGTATATAGCACGGTGCGCTGGATGACGGAGTAGAAAAGAACCCACCGTTCGAATATCTTGATGCATATTTACATATATAGCATGAAACCATATTTATCTATATTAAAATTGTATTTATTTACATATCTTTAACCGATATCTATATATATTGAACCCATACTTATATGTATATCTTGAAACCATATACTCTGGTGATATATAACAATTGCTTAACGTATGTAAATCGCACTGGTCAAAATATTCGGCTAGCGGTCAGTTTACTATGAGCTGACCGGGCCTGGTAGTGAATTTCTTAACTTTATAATTCACATACTTTTTGTAGAATAATACGTTTTACAGTTATTGTATATATTAGTTGTGTTTTTTCTTACTTAACGACAAGGTGCTACGCGCTACGCCGTAGCGTTTGCTTCACTTTTGTACTGAATATTATTAAAAGAAAGGCCTTAGCGATGCGATGTCTAGACTAACTGCCATAGCCTCCCCGCTATTTTCAGGAGCCTGGGCCCATGAGTGCGTCAGATAGACCAGAAGATCACCAACTGAATGGCTGGTCAGCCGTTTCACCGGTTTTCCCTGGCCCCTTGCCTCCACCTCGCCTCGAAAACAGCAATGCTGACTTTAAAGTTCACCCAGAATGACCCAGAGAGTCGCGCAGACAGAAATATCGAAATAAGGAGTGGAAAGTTGGGATGACGGGATATACCGGCTCCCAGACGCACAACCGGAACACAACCGGAAATCGTTTAACGGTAGACTTCGGCTTGAGGATGGTCGCCGGCCAGGCAGGTCCCATAAGGATATAAGGACCTTACCACCGAGCGAGCACCGGGTTTACAGCCGGGTACAATACAAGCACACACACGCAATTTCTATTTTACTATTAAATGTTTTGTGAGTACTACATATAATGTATATGATTAAATTATGCCCTGCCTCAATCTACGTACCAGTATGTTTTTGAAATAGCCCTACATACGGAGTTATCTGATTACAAATTTAATTAAAACTTCTGAACTGTACATATTTTTTTTCAATTATAGACAAAAACTCATCTGAATTTCATGTTAAATAAAGGCTTATTACTATTGTTATCAAGCAATGCGTTATCAATAGCCTTTTAATATTGTCGGTGCTAGAGATATAACTTTGCGCTATCATTTCCCAACGGCGTACTCGCAATATTCCACAACAAACATTGTCGTGGTAGCCTAATGACTTAAAGTGCAGGCTCCCACTCCGACGAACTCTTGGTTCAAAGACGAAAGCACACCTCATACTTTACAAAAGTTGTGCGTTTTATAATTAAACATAAATTGCTTAGAATTGTATGTAATGTTCTCTAAGGCTTGTTCATGTTATCGGCTAATGTACACTAGGTCAGCGTAACAGAATAGGGGTTAGAGCTTACTTAGTTCGAGAAGTGACTAATGTCCAACATCATCATTAACATCTCGTCATCGTCCACTGCTGAACATAAGCCTCTCCAATAGCACGGCCCCGGAGCTCGATCTTCAACTCTTCATGTCCAACCACTGCCAGCCACTTTGCATATATTGCCACTCCACCCAGCTGGAGAGCGTTCTACGCTAACTACGCGATCCTGCCAACAGTACAACGATGATGCAATGGAATAACAGAGTTGCCACGATTTAGTTCTATGAAAGAACTCGTTGGATAAACGATCGTGCCTAGAAAAGTAACATATGAGTTGCAGTCCCAATCAATAATTACAGGCGATGTCTTTCACGGGAAACACGTCTCCCCTATAATTCGAGAACTGGATCGAGTTTAATTACTTCGCTTCATTGTGGCTTGCTGGTTCTACGCGCTACGGAGGTATCGATATGCAAACATAATGCAAATGACTTAAGTCAATATATTTATTATCACAATTATTGTTGTGATTATCCAAATGTGATCGCATTTCGACCATTATACATATATTTTTTAACTGTGATCGTTATTGTTCTTTTCATTCATGAGAAAAGAAAATGCTTCGGCTGCACACATTTGCGAATGATCGCTGACATCTATGAACATTTACAAAACATTTCGAACGGGGTTGTAGTGACAGGACCGTTAGGGTCAGTTAATGCCGTTAATATTGGCTGTTAATATGATTATTAGTTACTCCTAATGGGTAACAAGACTAAAAATACAACAGTTAAAATATATTTCTACGAAGACAATTATATATAATTAGTAATAGTATTAGCTCAAATTATATTAGTAAGATTGTAAGATTTATCATCATCAGTTTTTGTATATTTACTGTTGGACATAGGCCTCCTGTAATTGGTGCCACTTCTCGCGGTCCCGAGCCTTCCCAGTCCAGCAGCATCCCCCTGTTTTCTTCAGGTCGTCAGACCACCTGGTAGTAGGGCGACCTACTATAATAACATTGTTTTAATATTCTTTGTACTTTAATTTCAAGCGAATGCAATAATTAATAACATCAAACTCCTGTTTATACTGTTACGCAACAGTGCGTTATTTCGCAAAGTTGAGGAGAAATTTAAAGGGATTACTAAAGCCATTGTGATTACGCAAAGACGAGCTACTCCAGTCTCACAGAAAGGGCAAACTTACCTTTGCTATAGACTTATGCGTTCATAGAAATGTACAAAAAAATGCTTCTGTAGATAAAACAGCTCTGTGTATCTTTGTATGCCTGTTTAAAATGGTATTCATATTTAGTTGTCGTAACACTAATATTTTTACGTTCTGGATTGAAGACTTGCTCGTACTAAACCCGTAACCATAGGGAATCTCTTACAACAGTTAGGCGTAGTAACAAAACTGTGAAGTTATCTATATGTATGTATGTATATCTACCGTAATTTTCACTATGTAATTATTGAACTCAGATAGACGGAATTTTTGTTACTCCTTTATGGTTAGCGACTGTCATACAATTATAATTTTTCTGTTGAAACATACGACAGCCTTAACGATTACATGAAAGAATAATAAGTACAATTTCTAAACATACAAGGAATTTGCATAAAGGTAATTATTTATTTTGAAAGTTTTTTCCTTTGTGTCCTTCTACTGAAGCGGATAAAAAGGCCGTATTGGTTTTGTGTATAGCCTCATTATGCTTAACATCACATCTCCAATTACGGCAACGAAATTTTGTATCAGTGCGTTGTTAATTTTCATTAATTAAATTCAAAGTTCGAATGTACGTACGCGAATGTAAAACGATACCGGATTTTTGTAGGTTTTGCATTTCATCAACGAATCAATCATCTGCATAGTTCGAGTCACATAAAACCTCGTACAAATTGACGAATGAAACTGTCCATTACTTTACTGTGATTTGATATTTTGTTGCATACTAATAGATCAGAATAGTTCAGTTTTATTCAACAAATAGTAATCAAACAAGTTGCAGAGACCCTGTACTTAGTTGTAGAACTTGTGTACCCCGCTCATCCACACGGACAAAATCATCAAGCATGTAACATTTCACTGTGGGCCACGATTCTTCTCTCGGAATCAAAAGTATGTGCACGTAAAAAGGTAAAAGGGTTGATCATCATGATATTAATAATAAAATGTGTCATGGACCACTTCTTCCAATTTTAAATTCAGCAGCACGTTACATATTTCAAAATACCCCCAGGTGCAACATAGGACCAGAACATGGAAAGTGATTATTCGAATTTCAGATACTGCAAGAAAATTACGCCTACAGTAAATAATTTACACTTATTCGAGCATAAATGAAATACGATTGATCATCAACAACAACTAGCTGATCAATATACGAGACTCGCAAAAAGTTATCGACTGATCCATAATCCAATTACCGTTAGTTAATTGATAATGACATAATTAAAACGCTGTGAAAATCGGAAAACAATTTGCCATAAATATAATATGTGAAGAGTTAATTAACTATTCTGCGTAACATTTATATTTATCATGTTTACGACAGATACGATATGTATCGTTTTCATAATGATATACAAAATTTATTGACAATAATATATTGATATTTTTGGATAAATGAGCCAGGTTGTAATGGAAAATTTCAGGTTTCTGTGCTGTAACTAAGTAGTACTTTATATTTACTTTAGTTATATGTCATCATCTTTATCATAAGCCTATCTCACTCTACTGCTGGATATAGGCCTTTCCCCAATGAGCGCCTATCCTCGGCTACATGTATGCTCTATGTATGTACCTATAGTTAATGTCTCTGAAACCGGCGTGCATGTTTGAAGATTGACGACTGTAAAAGACCCCAGCAAGTCAGCAAGGATATTTGGTACTCCGTGCTCTCTGCTTACCCCGTACAAGATCTGGGGTACAAATATGTAAATATGTATATTTTATCAGATGCAAAGGGCATACAGGGGGAAATCTATGTCCAACGATGGACTGGAACAGGCTGATGACGATAGCAACGACGACAAAAGGCCATATTACAAAACGTTATTGACATGAAAGGAGTGCAAAGAGTGCAAAGACTTCCAGCCAAGTTCTGGGGCAAGTCACATTGACAAGGAATAATTGAATAATCAAACAACATTTAAATTTTCAAATAAGTCCATACAGTTTGAAAGAGTATCTAAAGATATGGATATAAATATAGATTTCTCATAAATGAAACAAGAAAACTCTACAAGCGCAATAAAAAACACAAAGCCTTACATTGACAATTATAGTAAGAATAAACAAACGTTCTACCATATTTCGGAAACTTCTTGATTGTAAGGTTACCCAAACGTGTGAAACGTTATCTGTGAATTTACCAACATGTCTTGTAAAATCCTTATTCAACAACGCTCACTTCTAAATACTATTAACTCTATAGGTCACAGCCATTAAGAGATTTAGTCTCATTAAATATGTAAATATCGCAGGTGCAAATGGAAATTTCCTCCGTCGCCAGCAATTAGTTTAATAATAATGAGAAAAACTCACTGGCCCAATTTAAAATTAAGTAATTACTTTGAATTTCCTCCAAATTGCTCCTTCTATAGCTTCTCCTATTCATTCTCTAGTAAATGTCCTTGCATAAATATTCTTGGCTCATTCCAGGACGATAAATTATATCTTCTTGTAACTTTATCGAATAATTGAATATTCATTATTCAGAATCTATATTCTATAGGTAAGTTGATTTTTCACTTTAGAAAAAACAACATCAAGGACTGTTTGATCTGCTAACGTGAAATTGATAACAATATGCGGTTGAAGTGTCAAAACTATACGTATAAGAAAATGAAAATATACAAAGTACATATTATATAAAATCTAGGCAGAAGAGGCCGATGAACTGTCGGACGCCATCCTCTCTCGACAGTCAAATGGTCCTACGATTTGATTGACATTAATGGAGAATAAGGTATTGGTTTCCACTTGGAAATTGGAATAATAGAAGTTGATGTGTTGATAATGATAAAAAAATAATGAAAAATGCTAATATCAATGTATGCATATATGGTAGTTTATACCTCAATGAGGAACTACGCAAACTTTTTCTACAATAAAAATGCCTTATTATAGTATTTTTAATACACTTTGTCGATTGATATTTTTCTATCTCTTCTTTACTTATTTTGATGTACCATAATCAAACGAAAATATTTTACAGGTCGATCGCAAAAACAGACGTTCAAACGTTGATTGCTTCTACAAAATGGAAGCCCGTTTGATTGAACGAGTTACAGTTTAAGGAAAAACAACAGAGGAGGGTTGATGTAACAAGAACGAAAAATAACAAAAGCAAAATAAATCATAATTTTGAAATATTAGAACGAATCGAACCGTCGCGTTATTATGAAATAACGTATTATTAAATTAATTTTACAATTGAGTTAATTATTTAATAATTAATGTTTGTACAAAATAATATTTTGTATTTGAACATTAATACTAAAATTCATTTAGGATGTTCTTGTTATATTCGATTTAACTATTAAAAGTATCCTTGTTTTAAAGTTATATATCGTATAACAGAAGGATAGATGAAAACTTTTTTACCTCTTTCCCTACTTTCACGTTCGTGAAGAAATCTAACTAAATGACACCGCGCCCGCTACATGCCGATCGTAAAAATAGACGTATTGGAGCTATTAACTTTTCCACGGTCGGCTTTCATTTCACCCGATGGGGCATCGGTAAAAGAAAAACAGGATCAGATGAATCAAAATACGTATAATGAAATTGGCTGATAAATTTACATGTAGAAAATAACAAAAAGACAATTTCAATCATTTGATCAATTTCATCATTTCATCAATTTCCTTATCCAATTTTACGATTCTACGAATATATACTTCGAATTGTTCATTACCTATAAAATTTACATGAACTTCCTTCGATCAATCACTCGGTCGCTGGACCGATCGATTAGTCGATTGCTTGTTCAATCGATTAATTAATCAATTAACCTTTAAAAGCAGCAGTATAGCGATATCATACGCATTCACTTGGAATAACATAAATTAGTCGTTTTTCATTTATTTATAGGTATGTGTGTATACAATAACATAAACATACTATATACATCAATGTATACCAATATAATTGGTACCTTTGACTTGTTATTTATGAACTGAGAATTATATTAACATACAGTCAATTTGTTTCGATCCGTTTTAATGGATATGTACCAATCAAACTAAGTCGGAGCACGCGCGCACGTGGCTCATAAAAGAAACGTCTTCAAAGCTGATTTTTACGACACAATTGAGTTCCAATTGAGAGACATTAGGGAGTGCGTATCACGGTGTCCTAAGGCGTCCGAAATTCAAAATAACACTCAGAAACATTTTTGTGTCATGACAAAATTCATAGATTACACCTGACGAAAGTCAGAAATGAACAAGTAAACATGGCCGCTGACCCTAATATAATTCCAACCACAGACAGAACTGTAAGATTAAGTCTAAACCGATCCTCGCTAGTCCAAAGTGGGGCAAGTAAGCCTCGCTCCAAGGCTTACGCAGTTGTGGAGAATCCAGTGCCCAGCATCAGACTGAAAAGAGGTTACGACCACTTATATTACGCCAATGATTGTCTGAAATAGTAAAAACTCAATGTATTATAACAGATGGAATTGTCAAACCAATTGGCCTTAAAATATATCTATATCGAACTTAATTGAATGTTTGAATTGACCAAATATTGACTTACCAATTGTTCTTAAATAAATAAAAAGTTTATTATAAACTTTAAATTAAAGAACCGTTCTAATAATACTGGGGAGTTCAAGTTAGAAAAACGTCAAAATACCTCGCTCGACCCGACAATCGAATCCAGGATTTCTTATACATAGATGCGCTTGGAACCACTCGACCACACGAGATAGATAAAATTAATTAAAAACAAAACCGAATACAATGATGTAATGAATCCCGTCATTAGATAGAAGAAGGTCGTTTGTTTATCTGGAATGTCCCACTTTCCCAGGGATACTCTAAAAGGAATCGGAACTATATAGCGTTAATCTATAATCGATAGTACTACCCTTGAAACGGCGACATTGTCCGAAGCACGATGAAAAGGCGCGGATATTATCCCTGTTTCGGGATAACTTCATTAGAGGACTTTAAACTTTGAAACGTCGACGTTGATTGATAAACTGGAATGAATTCGCAATATCAAAATGTATGTATACCTAAATTTTATATGAAATATGTTTATTGTTCTCAATTCTCAGTAAATCAGGAAATCTGGATTTTTGCGCCGTGTATGAGAGTAGGCTCACCCCCTATTTCACGGAACGGATCACATAACTGGTGAAGCGTGGGAGTACTACCGTCTCTTACCTACAGCTTAGAGGAAATACAGGCGTTATATTATATTATTTCTTAATGATTTCTAGTTATCTTTAAAGGCAACGAAAATTCAAGATGGCGCCATAGACTTTAATAGTCTGTCGTGGTTACGGTACGTTGAAAGAATAATTCTAGAAAGATCTCGATTTTGTTTGTCATTAAATATTTTAATCAAATCATAAATGTGTTATAATATATTGAATTTATAAACGGTCAACGAAACGTTTCACACAGGAATTATCCCTGTTTTCGAATAACTTTATTAAGGGATTTTAAACTTTCTGGAAACGTCGAGAATGATTGATAGTGGGGTACCCACCAAACTGAAATGATACTAGAGAGTTGTTCCACCAAAGGCGGCAAGGGTTTTATTGAAAGAAGAAAGAAAGAAAGAATGAAAGAAAACTTTTATTTACAGAGTGTACACCTAGATGTTACACAACCGCTTAAATATAGAAAACCAACAAATAAGACAGTTGCAGGACGCACACATAAAATTTCATTTCATTGTTGCTGAAATAATCGCTTCATATGAACAATATTACTGTTCTTTATTTCAATGACAACAATATCAGAATACGACTGAATTTCTTTTTTGTTAAGTACGTTAACAATAAAAGAACAGAAAATGAATTGACTATTAAATGACTCATTATAATATTTAAATGAAGTTTCATGACATATTGAGTAGGGTCAATCTTGGTAAAAAGACAGGCGCATACAGTAGTAACATCATATGAGCATATATATGTATATTACAATACAATATACCGATATAGTCGTCAATGTGTGAACCGAAAACGCATGATACCTATATGTGTATATGCATATATACTCGTAGGTATCATCATCCTGCACCTGCGAATGTACACATATATTACTGAGTATGTTATATAAATGTGTGCATTTACTAGTACCTATTGGTAATTTCATAGCCAGATACAGAAAAATTAGTACTGCTCATAGCACTTGTATCGTTCTTGTTTCACCAATATTTGGACAAATAGTGGTCAGTGGACACTGACCAATGTAAATCGACTTGTATAACAAACTCATGTCCTTCAACCGTTACTCGCTTGCGATCGGCCAAGTGCCCTTCTAAGTCGTGACAATCCCTTGTTTTATGAAATATGGATCGCTTCATTGACACTGATGGTAATTTATGGAAATGTCATCAGCAGGGTGCAGTGAGGCTTTTTAATGAATGTCGCTGCTAATCGGAGTACTCAAGGTTAGCATGGTATGATTGATGAACGTCTACGTAGAGCCGTTGATCCGCTAGACTTTGTGGGCGTCATTCAATCTCTACATTAAATTTTTAATTTAAATTTTATATAATTATAAATGATATTTGACAAAGATGTCAGTAGCTTATAATACCTATAGGTTAAGTTATATTATTGTTGAAAGAGTCATATATATTTTGACTGTTTAATCGTAGCTAGAGTAACATCAGATTGTAAATTACAAGTCAATGAAGACCGTATTGATGCCTCAGATTAATCTTAATGAAAGAAGAGACAAAATCGACAGTAAAACCAATTAATGTAATGTATATTTACATATTTACTGTTCAATATATGATATAAGTAATATTCCAACTCTTGAAGTATCCTGGGAGTAACGCAACTTTACAACAAATGTCAAGTTGAACTTCAGTTGCCCTTAAGATAAGAGGTTGTCTGGGTTGCGGTCACTTAATATTACTCATACTTTTAACAGGACCATTTCCAATTTCTCTTCATTACTTCATAAAACGATAACATGTGCGTATTTTAGTCGAGGTATAATTTCACAGTGGTCAAAAGCACTAAAATACAAGGTCAGTTTTCCAATAAACATTTGATATTATGCCCTTTGCGTGCCTACTGCTGCTAACTGCTGACAGCGGAACGCTGCTTTAATTGTCTCATTGCTAATAGTTATATTGCATAAGTTATATTGCATAGGGCAAAGTAGACGGGAGAAGAACTAGAGGCCGACCACCTACCCGATGGTCTGACACCGTGAAGGAGATCACGGGACTTCCTGTCACTGATGCTTTAAGAC
>DWME01001821.1:0-23095 GCA_018244795.1 Parelbella ahira ahira
AGAAAACAGAAGCCATTTACAATAAGGAGTACACAAGGATCAGGAGATTTACCACGGATTTAGCAACAGTAGCAGTTTCTTTTTCACAGTTACATTAGAGGCAATAAATTTTTTCAATTTTTCAATTTTTCATTCCACATTTCATTTTCACATTCATTTATACATTCATTTGAATACAACGAAGTTGACATTACATTCGCGTTCCGTTCACTCATCGACTCGCTCGTTCGGCGACCGCACCATCGCCAAAGGTCGACTGGTAGAGAACGCCATCAGGCATTAAGTCCGCCCTTTGTTACATACGTAGATTTATAAAATTCAAATTCAATTCATCATAAGGTATATAAATACATTTAATGAACGTCAAAACGAATCTTAAACATCATCGTTTTATTCGTCGGCTTCGAACGCCCCTTTTGGGCTTAAGTAGACCGGAAGAAAAAAGCCAGCGGAAAAAAAACGCGCGGCACTCCTTTAGAAAAAAAATAGGTGTCGCAATGTTGAGTAAACAAGTATTGTACCTGGAAGGCGAAGACGGCGTCGGCGGCGAGGTGTCGGAAGCGCGCGCGCAGCTCGCGCGGCGTGCGCCGGAACGCGTCGAGCCCGTCGTGCCAGCGCACGCGCTCCAGCGCCTCCAGCGCGCCGCCCACCAGCCACTCGCCCGACTCCGCGATCATCTGCGACCGCGCCCGCTCTACATCGCGCCCTCCGATACTGCTCATCGCCTCCCTCCTCCACTACTTCTATCAGCGGCACCCACTCATACAATCGGCCCTTCTCATACAGTACAATACTCATACGATTTAACCCGTACACGTTTCGTATTCATTGCTAATAATGATCTACTGCGTGCGTTCAATTTGAAAGACCAATTCTGTAAGCTGCGAGCTCGGTTACTGGATTTTTTCTTAATACCAGTGACACTTTGTAACTTTTTAAAGTTTTATATACTAAAGCTTTATTATTATTGCATTATCAAACACGTCCCTCACAAGGTAACCAAAAACCACAGAATGCCAAATATCCTTACAAAACAGCCATGCCTTCTACATTCATCACTCTCGATATCCGGAATGGCACAAATTGAATAATCACCTTGATATAAGGATGGCCGGTGTCATAAATGCCGAACTGTCTGGAACAGCGCTCCTGCTTCCTGTGCGGGTAGAACTCGGGCGCTCTCAGCACGGCCACCACCCTGTTGTTGTACTGCAAGGCTATCGCACTGGCCCCGGCCAGTTTCTCCTTGACCTCCGTCTCCACCGGCAGCACTATCGGCACCGACTGGTTCACCAGCGTGCCGTCGGGGAGCGTCAAGCAATTTGAATGCAGAGCCTGAAAATTTACACCAATCATTAGCTTCTGGTAGCTAGCGAAATTTAGAAAAAAATATCTATAGCATTACCCGCTGAAGATCGAGCTCAGTGGCGTGCCGTTGGTGAGGCCTATGTCCAGCAGTGGACGGGAGTAGGCTGATAATGATGATGATGATTACCGATAACATTATTTATAAAAAATATTTATTCATTTTGTCTTTTTCTTTCTTAACACAATCGAAATGAAATGGCAAAGGACAAAACATTGTAGTATATCCAAAGTGTAGGTTATCCATTCAAAGTGACAATGAAATATGGATACCTCATAGGTGCTATAAATAGGACTTACTTGTAAATATTCGGTCTCGCGCATGAAACCTTTGAGAGGATGGGCCCAGCCTTCGGACAGGACCTAAGTATAGAATAAAAATAATAAAAAATTATCATTTATTAAGAAACATGTAACGCTAAATCAATGTTATTTCAAAAGAACGTGTAAAGATCAAGTGTTGTGATATAGATGCTTACATTATCTTTGATAATAATAATTACCCCTTACCTGAACCCACTGTAGATCCAGTGTGGTGAGCTGAATCTTGGGCAACGTGGCCGCCTCTTCAATAACGCTAGACAATCTGTTGCCGTCAATGAATAGCTCTTCAACAACGGTGTTGTTCGACTCGAAGCAAGGGATGATGCCCTAATATAATATTCGTTAATATTATTATTATCTCATTTATGACCTTTATTTCAAAAATTTAAAAAACCCTTGCTTTTCTACTTTCAGTGGGCTCCAGTACCTGTGACTCCAACAGACGCACGACTTCCATGGTGGACTCTTCCACAGTCCGCCCCACTGTCTGTATGACCAGCTCGGGCGTCTCCGGTCTCTCATACTCTTGGGTGATGCCAGTGAAACCCTGGATACAAACAAAAATTAGTTTATACCATGACTTTTGATTTCCAGGTAATTGATAAAAGTCAATTGAAAAAACAGATCTTATCAATATCGTCACGTAATACAATACTATGTAGGTATACTAACATCAAAGGCATAATTGACTGTGTGTACTTTTCAAATGAATAAATCTATTAGCAATTTGAAATTAATATCTGTTTTGACCAACGACATGCGTATTAACACACATAAGGAACGACCATAACCCGAAGGGATATTCAGAGTGTAGTATACTCCCAAGTTTCCCTCCCAAAATAAAATAGAAGGTGAGCCTATTGCCAATGTCTGTTAAATATCTAAGTTATGAAGTAAACAACAGTAGATGTACGCTCGAAGGGCAATGAGTGAATGGATTTTTGCACTGACCTTTATTTGACCTTCTCGAGCCTTCTTATACAGTCCTTTGGTGTCTCTCTGCTCGCACACCTCCAACGGGGTGTCGATGAACACTTCGAAGAACGGCAACTCTGAATCCGTATGGATCCGGCGTGCGACTTCTCTATCCTGAAAGGGACAATACAATCATGACTTTTAAATTTAAAAAATGATACAACACACAATTTACATACATCATTATGGTTTAATTTCTCATAATATGACCAATAGAATCATTAACATATATTTTATGTCTCTATGATAAAGTACATAACGTCACGCTGTATTTCCCCAAAGGAGTAGACGAAAGAGCACATTACCACCATGGAATAGGTGAGAAACGAATTAAAGTATGGGAAGAATATTTTAATTTTCTATTTTAATAGAAGCAATTTCGAAATTTCAGTATTAACATTGAGCAACACTACCCAACGTAGAATTGTGTGATTGGAATATTACAAGCAAATATTATTAGAGACACAAAAACCCTTCTAAAATTAGCACTTGGTAGGTATTCCTTGTCGTAATTATATAAATATATGATGCAATCCTAAAGGCCAATGCCCTAATAAAAAGGGTCCTTTTCCGAACTTGTTCGCATGTAGGTACTCGTTTTTTAAAAAACGCAATTTATTAGGGTATATTCCTCAAGAAGTAATTTCTGTGGTAGAATTAAATAACGTCACCAACGTCAATATTTTTATCTTTTGCACAGGTCTCCTTACAAAATAAGAAAGATAAGTCTACCACACGAACACGGTTTAAATTGTTACATTTTTAGGCTTTACAATAATTACCGGTAACTGTTACTAGTATTTTTATTTTTGTAACAAAGTAATATTTCAATTCAAAATTACGCCTATAGTCCTAAAACACGTGGACAGAGAAGTGGAAGACACTCCCATGTTTTCCCAGTTAGGCTTACTTCCGACTATGGAATTCGTGGGAAACCACTGCAAGACATCGGACAACGCATATAACATAATACATACATTTCTAAAGTTCAAGTTCATGGATTAGAACCTAAGACGTTGACATGCCTTTAGGGGGTTAATAATTAAACGTAAGAAGAAATGATGCAATGAAATTGCAAAACAAAAATAGATCTGACAAAAATTTGGAAGAACCTGTTTGATATTATGGGGTAGGTACACTTATTCTAAACCTACCGAGTAAATTATTAATACCGCTATATAAGGTATGATGTGCCTTTGGACCACAACTTAATAATAATCGTAGGTACCTACAAAAACATACGAGGTAATAAGCATTTGAATAATCTGTCGAATCACATCTAAAACTGGCATTCCAATTACGAGCAATCTACATTAGTGCACGGTGTCGTAAAGCATTTGGTGCTTTATTACGGGATGATAAAGTCGAAATTCAAATACAAGCAACGCTTACATCCCGCTATTACTGGCTGGTATCACAATAATAGTAAATTAGCTCATTAAATAATGAGTTCACGAGAGCACTCGTAACTAACCGGTGCCAGTGCGTCAAAAAGCATATGAGGAATTCGATTTTATATCCTGATCATCATCAAGCCTTATACCATTGCACTGTTGGACACGTGTTTCTTTTTACAATGAGAAATGTTAAGACTCATAGTGCGGGCCAGACGTTGCACCTCTTAGAGAACATTAGGTAGAATATTTTACACTAAGTGATACTAAATTGTGCCTATTCATGGGGGGGTTTATGTCAATGGCCAGCAGTGGACTGAGATAGGCTAATGATGATGACGATGAGGATGATACTAAATATTAAAACTCACTTTTTTGTTCAGAGGGCGCGCCAGGTTTCGAACTCAATACGCCCAGAATGAACAACTAGACTATCACTGTTTACATTGATAGTTTAATACTGGATCTAGTCATTAGGCAGTTACGAAAAGTCCTACGCCTGTCGTCATTACATGATTTCCGCCTATCAACGACTAAGGAACAGCGTGGCAGCTATAGAGTAGTTCAAAAACAGCAGATGAGCTCAATGACGGACTTGCAACAATTGTAGCCAAATTCATTCAATGTACTTTGTAATAGTGATATAATTTTATTTTCGAGTAACCAAAACTCATATTAACTCATAACAATCGATCTGTTACTGACTTTAAACAACAAAAATGTGATGATTGATGGCTGTCATAACGCAACTTTACATTTTTAAATATTTTACCATTATGTGTTAACTTTCAATTATATTCTTAGTTTTTTTCTAATTAAATATAGGTACATATATCTCTTCTCTGTCTATTTTCGTTACGAGCCACTTTAAGTCTCTGTTTAACCCAAATGATAGTCGGCAGATAATGGCAGTAACTTAGCATTAAGTTCGCCTTTTACGACACTAATTTTTCCACGGCATAATAAAGAATAAATTAACAAATATTGAGTAAAATACGATAGCATCAAGGCCTTTAAGCAGGTCGGTGCAATCTATGTTAATTCCAATGAACTGGAAAAAATGTACTTTAACAACTGTATGACATAATATGATAAGTATCTTATCTAACAACCATACATAATTGGCATAGAGAAATAAAATAATTATTTTTAAAATATTATACGTTATTAAAAAACAGCATAACATCACGCTTGTAGTTTCTCGAAGAGATAATCAGGAGAGTACAGACTTCCATTTGTCACAAGTTATGTTATAATATCTACGTCCCACATACGAGACATAGGTACTAATATATTCCAATAGTGGATTGATAAAAACTATTATAGACATACACCGGGCACAAATCCAGACTCGGAGCTACTACTGGGATTTTCAATATATAAAAAATATACTTCGCCTGAGATGGGTATCGAACCCTAGCTTATCATAATACAATATCCGACTATAATATTTTAAATTTATTTTAGAACAATAATGTGTACGGGTTTTTTGGCGCACACATTTTATAATGAATCACAGACTTAGTGTAAGATAACAAAATGGTCACCCGCGCCTAATATACATATATAAATCTAATAATATAAATCTAATTCAATATTCAATGTGATTATTACATCTACATACAGATATTATTATTGTTATCATGCTACCATTAGACCCCATGGTTATTACACGCGTCACTAATTGTAGTAGGTACATTTAAGTGATGTTTAAGCTGGGATACAAAATATTCTATTATATCGAATTAGTATAAACGGTATGGATAGCCTTTTTTACTTCCTACTGCTGAATATTGGTTCTCTTTCCGTTGCGCCAGTGTGGATTTGCGCATTTTACGGTTAAGATGGCAATTCAAGGGCTCCAACTCGATTAAGTGACTTGACTTCCGATGCGGAAGATTATTCGTAAATATTTGCGACATACATTCACTAGTTTATAATATAATAATAACAATAGCTTCATTCATTTAATTAAAAACAAAATTATTTGGTTCTACACCAAACAAATACTTTTATATGGTTTCATTTAAAACCTAAAAACGCATGTAACTAACCTCAGCAAATGGCGACACGAAGCTGCAGAGGCACACAACGCCACTGTCAGCGAAGAGCTTGGCCACTTCCGCAACACGTCTGATGTTCTCTTCCCTGTCTTCCTTGCTGAAGCCCAGGTTCTTATTGAGACCGGTACGGACATTGTCACCGTCCAAGCCGTAGGCTGGGATACCTGTGGAAGTAAATGACGGCTAAAGAAAAATTTACAGGAGAAAACAAAAGACAAATAAAATAATACAGAAATAGAAAATATTATTGAAGAAATTGAAAAAATGAATCAATAAAGAACTATGTAGCAAAGAGATTATGTATTATTTTATTTTCAATTAGTGAGGCATTGTCAAAAAATGCAAAATCGACAATAGCGTCAGAAGTGAAACCAAAACTTCACGAGTGTAACATGAGCTGCGAGGGTTACGAGTTTATGACACGTGTGAAGCGAAACGTAAACACCGACGTTTACGTTTGTAATTCCATACATTATGGTAGTGCGAACTGCTACGTAAATGTAAAACAATATACATCTCATACTGAATGCAACTAAAAACAATCTATTACTACTGCTACAAAATAATCTACTGACCCATTTTGTTTAATGTGTTTGTACATTCTTATATAACTTTACATACATATGCTGTGCATGTAAGTATATAATACATAGATGACTATTGATGGACATGACAAAAAAGACAAATCGATTTAAGAAAATACGTGTCGAAGAAGACGTTTATTCTTTACAAAATAAAATACTTCGTTTCGAGTTTCACTTGGACTTGACTATCAATAAGTATCAAAACAAAAATTGAAAAGAATCCACTGTCGCCTTTCTACCCCACTAACAAACTAAGTGTAGCTTCCAATGATATTCCTACTTATTAGACGTGGTAACAAGCCGGCTTGTGTTTAATGAACCGTCGTGACGAGGACAATCATCGTTACGACTAAACATAGGAAACCGGTACCCATTCAAGGGTCATGCTGAAAGATAGCGACCTCAGAGCGCCACAAGAGATGCATTATGACCTTTTTTGCTTTATTACAGAGCCACAACATTTTTCAAACATTACTAGGTACTAGGTACCTACTTAATACTTTTCATGTGTCTTTTTTTTCTTCCTTGTTTAGTCCGGTTGTAATATCGACGTTATCGTTTCAATTTTTTATTTTACGTCATGTTCTCATACGTTAATAGAAAACCTTTAATAGAAAAATCAAAGATAGTAGTATTACCTTTGGATACCAAATAGGCTTCGAGAGCGAAAGCGATACTCGTCTTGCCAGCGCCACTGAGCCCAGTGAACCAAACCGTGCTTCCCCTGAAGGCGCGGCTTCCCAGTGCTTTGCTCCTCTTCAGACGAGACACCTGGTGCTTTTGCTCCACAACATTCGTCGCCACTTGAGCGCACTGAAATAAAAATTACAACATATCAAATGTTATTTAGGTAGAGGTACTTAAAAACCACATAAAAATTGCCCTCGACCCCCTTTTACTCATCAATTTTTTAAAACAATACATATTGGCAACAGGTATTCATTTGACGATTTAATTACAAATATAAAGATACGTTCAGAAGCTGCATTCTATAAAAACGAATTTGTCACTTCGACGTCGACGCAATGTTAAAAATTGTTTTCGAAAAATTTTCGAACAGTAAGTAGTTACCTACAACATCAAAAGTAACAACGTAACGTCATGCCTGTATCCTAAGAGAAGCAGGCAAAGATGAATAGTACACTCCCAAATGTCACAACTTGCGTTTATGCCCGAATATCTTAGATACACGAAGATCTTAGTCGAGTCTAAAATCTCAAGAGTGCCCGACCGGGTAATTGAACACAGGATCTTTCGATCAGCAATCACGCTTGCAACGAATAGAGTAACGAGACCCAATCAGTACAGAACCGGAAATTAACTCTGAGAGACAATCCTAAAGTAAAACGATAAAAATTATTACATCATAATAAAATATGTCAATCAAAACAACAATAACTATTATTACACGCCGAGGCTATTTATGCAGATATACAATCCAACACGTCGCTTAGAAACCGTGGTCCATGTTACGTTCCCTCCCGAAGGTCGATCATGAACACTGTTATTTACACCTAAACAATGACGATCGTAATTGGGGCTCGAACAAAACGCTTTTATAAAAAAATAAAACGAGCCAACAAATTGTACTGGACTTATCGAATTCAGTGGAAAAATGTGCAGTTAACAGTACCTAAACCAGAAGTAAATGGAAAACAATTATATGTGACCTTAAACCAATGGACGGTGAATCAAATGTGATAGACTGGCAAGTATCTAATCGAAATAGGAATAAAAATGCAATAACTTCCTCTTCCTTATAAAAAAAAAAATTGAAAAACAAAAATTACGCCAGTCACTCAACTGTACCAGTATAGAAGTATCTAGACCTGTTGCGTTATAAATTCGCAATAATACCTACATTTTTTTCAACGCAGGCAAATTTTGTATGCTAATTATCGATTTGGCGTGTAAATTATAATGCTACATATACGCATTAAATAAAGAACATGCATGATGTGTTTTAAAAGATAAAACCTTGGAAATAAGGGCATAACCTACATCGCACTAGAACTATATCGATGTACCTACAACTTGATTGTTTATAGAGAAACAGAAAAAAAAAGATACAGTGCATCCCGCTTGGGCTTCAGTTTTGTTTCGTTATATTACGGCCTAATAATACGGCAATGTTTAAATATTATTTAAAATTATAACGTAACATCATACCCGAAACTCCCGAAAAAAAAGGGCAGGAGTGCAGCCGGCTCCCACGTTTCACCAGTAATGTTTTAGGTCCCATCATGAAGTATGTGTAAGCTATTGCCGTATGTCGGGCATAAAACCAGACTACGAGCTACCCCGATAAACCCGACAGTGTTCGACCCGGCGATCGATACCAGGACACCTCGATCAACAGTCACGCTTACAACTACTCGACCAACGAGGCAGACAATTGAAGATAATAGTTATACATAAAAAATCCTCTTTTTACCATTCAAGAAAGGAGTATGTTTGACTTTAATGACCACTGGAAGTTCTTTTTAAGTAAAGAGGGCAGCATACGAGCTGTCAGCAGTCACAAATGACCGCTTCCCGCCTGTAAACATCTCCGATAGACACCAAATAGAATACAAACAGGACTGTTAGTTTCGGTTAGTCAAACAAGTACAAGTTATTACCACCAATATTAGCAATAAAAAATATTCAGTATCATTCTGTTAACTTGGAGCTGAATATTTTTTATTTCAATGACAATTTTTAATTATGCTCCGTGTATCGGTACCGCACTCATTGTTATACCTATCTGTATTAATTATTACCGTAGAAGGTTCTAATTATGTAAATAAGGTACAAATAGAATAAATAATATTGCCATTAACTATTTGGAACTAGAAGAGCGTGATATATGTTTTTTCTGGAGTAATGTTATATTATTATGGAGTAATGTTATTTAAGTTTAGGTACAAATCCAAATGCGTACATTGAAACAGTTATAGTGTAACTAACATAAGATAAACATAGTCATCTTTTTCATTGTTGCGGCATTTTTATATTTATCTGTAGTCGGTCACCACGATAAAAGTTTCCGGCATTGGAACAAAACATCCCTTGAAACACTTTCGATACATAATACTCATAAAAAACATTTACGAGAATAGAAATTTCAAACGAATAGATGAAAAAAAGTATTATTAATCAATACAACACAAAGTATAAACACAATCTCGACTTGGCTAGATATTGAATCATCTTAAACGAACTAAGGAACGTTTTAAACGAATTAGGCAACGTCTTAAATGAACTAGGTAACGCCTCAAATGAACTAGATAACGTTTTAAATGGACGATGTAACGTCTTAAATGAATTATTAGGTAACGTCTTAAATGAACTGGGTAACGTCTTAAATGTCCGCATAAAACACCATCAAATTATAATAAACATTTATATAAAGTTTATTATTACTACAAACCTTCTGTAAATTATTTAGCTGACATCGGTCATTTGGCAGAACTCTACCTGAGCGCTAAGGTCTCTTATCACACGACGCTTTATGACTCTTTACCTATATAAAACCGTCTTTATATATTTTAGTATGCAATAAAACACATGTTAAATAAGAGACAAGTTCCTATGCAAAACTCCTAATCTCCGAAAGAACTGAAATCCATAATTAGACCAAGCTTTGGTGGTAATTTTATTCTCAAGACATACACATGCCCAACATACCCGTCTTGTGTATATGATACATTACTAAGAACCTACCAGTTATGTGGGTTGAATTGAAAGTTTAATTAAACGCTTATGTTTTCTCCTTTTCATCCCTTTCATCTATGTCTAACGCAGGTGCGTTAGACATAGTGCGTTCCACCAGTTAGGTAACTGGTGGAACTCTGAAGTGTACTACACTTCTATGCTTACTTCTTTCGCGATTACAGGCGTAATATTACGTATATTTTATTGATCAACTTTATTTTTTATATTTATTTAAAAGAACCCCTATTATTAATATATTAATTTTGCTTGATGCTTTTATGAAAATAAAACTGTTGTCGGAATCGACTCCAAAGTTTTCCTGTTCTGGTAAGCAACATTGTCCCTACAGTGTTTCGCCAAACACTTACTCATTGGAGACCGGAGAGTTAAACACACATAATTGAAGTTATTTACCCTTTGTCACAATGTTCAATCATCGATGACAATTAAGACAAAAAAAATTAAAAATAAAACATTTCAGTGATAATAAAACTGTTGCTACAGTATACGTCGAAGTGTTTTCAAGGAACCATATTAATTTATGAAGAACACAGTGAGATCAGCTTCAGCTCAGACGTGTTCATTCCACGATGAAAATGAAACCACAGTGGATTCTATGTAAGTGTTCCATAGATTTTTGTTGATGTTTATTTGGTTACATTTGTTAAAAATGCAAAAACGCATTTGTTTTCTAGTCGTGATGCAAGGACATACAGCAAATTAATGTGAAATTGTACTGTTGTAATGTTTGAGTATACTACACTTCTCTGCCTATCCTTCCGGGGATTACGGGCGTGATGTCATGTATTTTTAAAGTGAAACTCAGCGAGTTCGGATGCTGGCTCGAGGTAGACTGGGTGACCACAACCAACAATATGTATACACGAGCATTTTGTTCCTTTTAAGCTTCCATTGCATTAGAACAAAATGCTGGAAAGCCAACTTTATTTTTTAAACTCAACCATATATCACCTCCAACACACCGGGGAGACAGTCTACTGTAAAATAAGCAAGTTGAAGTATGAAAGAAGATATGAATATAAAGATACAACTGCGCTCAACAGGACAATATCTTTCACACAGTACATTCATTCGTTCACAGATTATTTTGTTAACAAAATTGCATATATAAAATATGGCGGGAATATCAAATTTTTTATTAGCTTTTAATAAAAAAAATAATATAGAAAAACAGACAAACCAGATTTAATTTCCGATATACATTCATTTGCCAGATAGGTATACAATGAACATAATCACATTTACAAGTATACATAAGTGGGGTACATTTTTATTATATGAAACACTAGCGTTCGGCCGCGATGTCGCCAGATGGGAAGAGGGTATGAGTCTTAAGAGGGACAATTTCCAGTGATGGCCAACATCGTCTATAACTTGAGCTATTTGTATCTATCTATAGACTTTAAATAGCATATAAGGTTAAAATTCCTACAATATAAGTAGGTATGCTACAATGAAATATAGTGCACCCGAAGTTGATAGTCAGCTATCGTCCCCTGAGTAACACACCTGATGCTATTTTATACTACTACAAATTTGATGCTATTTTTATAATATAAAAGACAGAAATCGATGATTTATCTGCAATGAAAGGATTTGCCTAATCTACCTATATAAATAAAATGATAGAGATGTGCCATTGTGCGTATATCACGGATAAAGTACTCAATAGATTTCAATTAAGTCTTTAAAGTTTTATTTCTAACTCTTGGTCCTAATCTAAGTTAATTTTATATTACGATATGTTCATTTAATATAGAGCTATTAATGTTTTAAAAAGCCAACGATTTTTATAAGACTAAATGTTTAACGGTGGTCAAATATACATAAGATGTCGTTTGCTCTCGCGTTACTAACCCAAATAATTTATATATTTTCGCTACAGTAAAACGAATATCATTGTTTACAACGAAATTTTGTAATAAAAGTATTTATATTGTATATATTTGCTACCGATCTTTGTCATGTTTTTTCCTCAGCACTTAAAATACATTATTAACATAATAAGTAACTCAAAGTCGGAAATAAAAGCGAGCCTAAAATAGAATACAGAATGCTCTGTGTAGTCCTAACTTGTTTACATATGGATTCATATCAATAATTTTAAAATTTATCACTTTCAGATGTGTTTGTCATACTCAATGGATGTGCTTACGTCGTAGACAGTACAGAGGTCTGCGGAATGGAAGAGAAGACACAATGTCGTTATACAGTAATCTGTGAAGGTTATGCTGGAAGCGCACCAAACCCGAGCTGCGATTTCAACCCACAAGTCACTTTCCAAATGATGAACTCCGTCACTGGTACATTATCAGCAGGGTTTTTTGGTGCAACTAACTTTGACTCTAGAGTTCGAACTTTTATTGCCATAAATAACACTTGGCCCTCCATAGCCTCTAATACGTTTAGATATTATAGCAAAACAGTTAAAATGGACCTTTCCAACAACGGTATACAGGAAATACAAAGTGACGCGTTCAGAACGTTAGCGCAGCTACAATATCTTAATTTATCATCAAATCATATCGAAACACTATATTCTGACTCATTAATAATAACAGATTCTTATATGGAAATTTTAGATTTGTCAAACAACGTATTTAATGAAATAACCGACAATGCTTTTAATTATTTTGTGAACTTACAAGAATTATACATGCAAAATAACAACCTTCATAGTTTGAAAGATGACGTGTTTACCAGCCTTAAAAAACTGACGCGTTTATATTTACAACAAAACAAATTGACAAACCTAAATATGACTCTAATAAATTTGAAATTACTAAAAGATTTAGACGTCTCCCAAAATAAAATAACCAGGTTGTTAGGTTATGAAATAAATCGCCTTACATCCCTCGAAAGGGTAAACATTTCGTTCAATAAAATAGAATTCATGGAATCAAACTGCTTCAATCAAGCGTTCCAACTCCAGAGCTTGGATCTGAGAGAAAATAATATCAAACCGTCTATAGATAATCTTCTGTTTATAAACAACGGTAAACTTAGCTATCTTAATCTTTACAACAATAATATTGTAGTAATAGAAGAAAAAGCGTTTGAACATAACATATTGAGCTATTTAAATTTAGAAAACAACTTCCTGACTGGCGACATAACAGATTCTACGTTTGCTGGTTTACAAAGAGTTACACGTCTAAATTTATTTAAACAGAATATAAAGTCTATAAAAAGTAAGGCCTTTAAAATAATGGCTAGTCTAGTGTATTTAAATATCAGTACCAATAATATCGACGATGTAGACCAATCCAGTTTTCAAAATACAAGTTCACTGAGTATTTTAGATCTTTCACACAATAACATCTCAAGCTTTGCCTTTCTAAAAGATGCTCTATGTAATCTTACCGAACTTTACTTAAATGACAATACTTTTGAATCTTTACCGGCACACACATTCGTGAACCAAACGCTTATAAAAAAATTGGACATTTCTATGAATATGATTGTTACAATCGAACCATATTCATTACCTTTAACTAATTTGCAATATTTAAACGTTTCGGGAAATCCTATATCAGGTGTGATTAAAGATAATGTATTGAGCCCTGCAAAGTTTCTAAGATACTTGGACTTGAGTAACTTAAACATCACAAGAATCGAAGACATGGCTTTCATAGACTTACCTGTACTCGTAAAACTTAATTTATCGAATAATGCCATCGAATACATAGGACCGAAAAATTTTCGAAATTTGGATAACATGTTCAGCTTAGACTTGTCGTACAATAATATTACACACCTACAATTAAACGGCACACTCATAAAAAATCTTAACGCTTTATACTTAAACGATAACAAACTGACCAATGTTAGCGAATCTTTGCCAAACTCAACCCAAATAATGTATCTCGATGTATCACACAACAATATTTCTAACTTGTCGGGAGCAGTTATAGAAACTTATAAAAATCTGCTTGTTTTGCATGCGTCCCATAACAGAATAAAACAATTTAACAATCCGCAAATAAATCTTCTATTTCAATTAAATACACTAGGCCTATCTTCAAATCAAATTTCTGCAATCGATCTAAAATACTTTAAAAGCATTGTCAGCTTAGACATTAGCAACAATACATTAAATTATATAAACAGTTCCCAATTTCAAAACCTTGACTATTTACAAGCTTTGGACATTAGTAAAAATAACATCACGATACTGCCTCCGGGGGTATTTCAAAATGTAAAAATTTTAAAATTACTAAACATGTCCTATAACCACTTGTCGGAGTTACGTTATGGAAGTTTTAAAGGACTGCAAAGGACAGAAGTGATAGATTTATCAGGAAACAACATAGAAGAAGTGGATGTTGATGTTTTTCACGAATGTACTGAACTTAGAAAACTCATTATTGACTATAATCAGATAAAAAAGCTGGAAGTAGAACATCTGATCAATGTCGTTCCTAAGTTAATGTCCATAAGTATCGGAGGCAATCCACTATCTTGCAAACAAATTGTCCGTAACATTAAAAATATTAATAGGACCGCTATAAGATCTGTGGATATTACCTCTATACACAAAGTGTATCATGAAGATAACGTTAAAGGCATCACATGTGGCGACGTGATACTTTCTACATCGACCGAGGTTCCCACAAGTACATCATTGCCACCAGCGCATGGATTGTCTTGGCTAGTGCCTTTAATCGTGTGTTTGACACTGATTGCATTCGTAACTTTAATCCTTGCAGGATTTTTTTACCATAAACGTATCTATCGCCCAACCGATACGTTCCCTCAGATAATGCGATTAAGCCGATCAGTGGAGCTAAGTGGAACCGAATTTCGAAATGATTTACTAACTTAGATACTTTGAACATGTCGTAACGATCCATGCCTTTTTCGATGGACATAGTGCGATGGTGATTGTGATAAACTAAAACACATCACTAAATTTTGTTCACATACAAAGCAATGTCACACTTTACTTAACATCATTAATAAAAACATAGTATTATTGCAATTAAGTATAATTATAACCAAATTAATGTTTTTCTTGTGTTTGTTTCTGTTTCAATAAAAGGAGTGTAACTTGGAATTTATTTATTTATTACCTATAATGTTTTTTTTTATATCCGATAGAAGCATTGCATCAGGTTAAAGTGAACAACGATTACTTTGAAATGTTTCATGACAGAACATTTTAAACTGTACTGTAATAATACGTGCAGTATTAAAATGTCCATTGTAGAATTTATTAGGGCGAAACTCGCCGTTGGAATTGAAGTGTGTAGAAAGGAAATGTGGAGAAAGTGGCAGTTTACGTATAACTAGCGGACTGCATCACGCACAAGACTATAACTTACTTTAGGTACTAATATTGTGATGCATGTGTTTATATCTTATTGTATTACTATTTTTATTTAGTTCAAACTACATTTTATTACTATTTTTGGTTTTAGTTTTAATGTTCTAAGGTTTTTTTCTAGTCTTCAAAACAGGTCTCATAGTTTGTAGTCCTTAGATTTTCTTAGATCTGCACGAAACAGCATAATCAGACTATATACTCGTACATATGTTGACATGTAACTAGTTATTTTTAATTGGCATGATAAAATAAAATAGTTGTATTAAATATAACGAACTTTCCAAATATTTTTGTTCGACTTAATACGTTTTGGTACGAGTATGTGAGATTTCTACGCATTTTAAACCAATAATTTGCTTTTGATTGCATTACATTGTTACTTTGAAGGACATTCCTAAATGTGATAATCCCTGGTAAACCAAACCATAAGAAAACTGGAATACAATTTCAAAAAATGCGTAACAATAAAATAACCTGTCATTATATGTACCTGTCATTATATGTACTGGAGTTAACTCACATATGATTTTACGGGATCTCCCAACCAGAGTATTTATCAGTAAAAAAATATGTAATGAAAATATAAGAGCATCATACTAATTCATCTAAGAAAGAGAGCAATTGTTTAGAAGGTTATCAAACAAAAATCTGCGGTTGATTACACGAAGCTAAATATGCGGTTGATTAGAGCATAATTATCATGTTAAAGTTATTTATATCTTAGTTATACTTAGTTTAAATATCCTTTGTTAATCTGAGTTTTCATTTGCCTTATTACTCACATTGAAACTTGAATTGATTAACATGTCTTTTAATGTTTATACATTCAGACTTTTTTTATCTATGAAGAGTAATGTAGTCTCTTCGTACACATATTACATGCAAAATAAGTGCTTATAATTTTTAGACATTTTTAGACCAAGACCTGTTAAGGTTAATTAATTCATGGGACGCACTTATAAAGACTGCCGCCGTCAAAATACTGCTATGCAAAATGTACAAAATATGGAATTTGACAACATAGTTGTAGTCGTTTACGTTAGCATTGAATATTTTATTGCACGGAGTTCTATTGCTGCCATCGTGAAGGATCCATTGATGTATAAACTTGATTATTTTGTATGGTCACTTTCCGTGTTACTCTGATTCAAAACAATATGTGTACGAGTAGAAATTTATATAAATAGTATTGTTTTGCTTTTACAATTCACCATATTTGGAGTCTGCAAAGGGTTAGTTGGACAATCTGGATTCAAGTTATTAATAAATGTCAAACAAATTCAGTGGAAATACAATTAAAAAACCTTGCATAAAGCTGCATTCGTGGACAGTCTTTATAATATGTCTACAAAGCTTTAGACTTTTTTCTATGTTTACCCTGAAAAATAAACAATCACGGTAATTGGTCACTGTTACCTGTGGACATTTACAAAACTCGAAGACAAGAAAACCTCGCCGGCTTTGAAGGAAAGTTTTCTTTGCGGCAACCTTAAAAATACCTCTTTCTTAGAAATTCAGGAACATCCCGTAAAGAGGCTCATTTCGTATTTACTAATTCCAACATTTCTTGGAATACAAGTTCTAAGAAAATAATACTCTAAGTCATATATGAATTACGAGGTGAACAAAAAACGTCCTGGCTGTCTTAAATAAATCCTTAGAGATATTAAAAGTAATATATGTAGGTATATAAATATGTATGTAAAACAATAGGTACCTACGTTTTATTTTGGAGTTAATTGCAATTTGCAAGTCCCGATTGTAAGAAATACATACTAAAAACAAAAAAAGATACGCTAAATGGTCTTAAAAATAGGATAAATACAGAACATATTACGCGACTCTAACGCTGAAAGTATTACTACTGACTTCTCAAGGTCACCTGTTCCACTCATTTTATTTATTTTTTATTTGAATTGTATCGCACAACTATATTATAAAAATGATACCACTTTACTAACACGATAACTAAAAAAAATATTTGTATAATATTATTTTTAAATATCTTTTAATTAAGTGGTTCATTAATAAGCTTTTAAAGGTATGAATATTTTCCATTAATGTTATAGCTTTGTTTCAGTATCCATTTTTTCACTGTTTATCCGAATGTAATTATTTTAAAAACGAATTAACATGTGAAAACCTCGATTATTGTACTTGATAGAGACTGTAAAACAGCACTTCACGCTCAAGCCTTGCAAATTTTAGCTACTGAAGATGCAGAAATCTCAAAGAAGATATGATTTTAGTAATTATTATACATTTTTATAATTATTGGTTAATTAAACTGATATAAAAAATCATTTTATTACACTGACAAATGCACGTTTAAAACTTACACTATTTGAATTTGCAAATTAAAAATAAAATATTTTTTTTATCAATCCTACCATCAATTTAAACTTTTACCCAAACAAACATCCTGGGGTCATAAAAAAGGCGATGGGTTTATTTAAATAGGTTTCCAATACCGGTTTTTCTGGTGTTGACGAGTCCCATATATACATATGTACCTACATATATTCAAGGTCATCCCCAAGAGACCAAACCTAACTTTACGCCATTACTTTATAAATATTATTAAGTAAATTGACCACTTCGTATACAAAATATTATTATAAAAAAGAAAAAAATAATTATTTGTATAAATAATTATTTTTTTAAACCGTATAGTTGAATAAAACTTTTCTCTTGCTTACATCAACAGCTTAAAACGCGAAGACGCAAGCAAATACATACATCGCAAATGATACGCCAAGATAGCATAACACATTAAGCCTGTGAACGAGTGCCCGCTATAGAAATTTTTTTATGAGCCTTTGTGTTAGAACTTTAACTTTCCCATTTGAATATTTCTTGAGCAAAGCTCATTAAGAATACTCCGTCTCCGTGCTCGGTCAAGTTCCGTGAATACCCGGAAGTGTAGCCGGAATGAAGCCAGTGTGAAATGTATCCGATTGTAAAAATAAGCTACCAGCATACATACGACCCTATAAAAACAATCTTTCATTCTATCACCATCATTATCGTCATCAGCCTGCCTGACTCCACTGCTGGACATATGCCTCCTCAAATGAAGGGGATTGATATTATAATCAAAATTGTTTTCAATAGAAACAATAACGAACCTAACGGCTTTTCTAGCATTGATTGCAATGGAACGTTACGTAATCTAGTATATATTACTAAAACCGTTTTTGTGATACCTGCAACTCACCAAGTTCATACTGGTAAAGCTTCACAATATGAACAATAAATATTTTAGAGAAATAAATCCCAGCCACTACGGGGTAGGCAGAAAGCTCCAAGTGTCAAATATCGATTAAACAATGAAAGAAAGTATTAAACAATGTTAAAAGATTTGTGTCGCTATCCTGAACTCGATTGCCGAAACAGCTAAAGAGATTAACAATGATAAATCACTTAAAACACTCAATTAACACTGCTAGCTCTACATAATCAAGGAGATTTAATTTCATTCACGTAAATATACCTTAGATATCCTTCACACCGCAGTGGAATCGCAAATCAGGACAGAAAATTCCCTTTTTTTATTTAGCAGTTCAAACTTTGAACAACAGTTCTACCGTAAATAATAGCATAACATTTTGAGAACAACATGTTTGTTACCAAATTTTACATTTTACATGAAGTCAAAATTATATATAATTATAAATAATACGGTTGGCCCTAGACATTTGCTGTTCAAACGACGGTGCACCAAAATAAAAACAGCGGTGAATATATTTTTCATTATCATCATGAGTAATCAAGAATAAAATTTATAACGAGTACATAGATATCTCTAATTAATCAAGTTTTAGCTTTATAAATATATTGATATTGTTTATTTTGCCCAATTATACTCAGTTTTTTTAATACAATATATTTAGGTTCATTCGCGTAGCTACAAAACTACTTATTAAACTACAATGACGACGAAAAGACGGAAATTTCCTAACCTCCAAAATTATTTTTTTAATATTCGTTACTGACTTTATGTACTAAATGTAACCAACGACAAAGTCATTGACTATTTAGCTCCAAAATAACATTGTGTTCTAAATTTAAAAAAAAACGACTAAGTAAATAAAAAAAAATAGTGCACTAAATTCAAAACAGGTTCAAGTCATATCAAAACAGGTAAGGATATACCAACTCCGAATTTGTTTGTCTTTAAATATTACTTATATATCAAAAATTAAATAAATATACGGTATATACATACATATATACAAAATACCCAGATATAAAAAATTCCGTAGTCAGATTATTATTACAACAGTTTTCAGAAACACCGAGATAACAAAAAATAAATATAATATATTTTTGGCCTTCAAATGAACTATCGCAATTTTCTAAGTATTAAACATAAACAACATAAACTACCTGAAGTTAAAACTAACAACTGATCTACTTTCGGAGAAAAACTAACATCTTCATTGCACACAAACATAACTTTCAGTGGAAAACTTTGTTGATCAGTAACTGTCGACATGAATAAATAAAAGTTAATTATAAATATATAAGTATATCACATACGTAAAATGTTCAATAAAATAAACGATATCTCATAAGAACTAGTTACATGAATTGAGTTTCGTAACAAGCCTATTTATACCGTATTGACATAGTAATATAGTGGATCCTCCTTTGTAGTCTTTTCGTAATTGATAGGCAGTGGCTATTGGGCGAAAAACAATAAAAATTTTAAGTAAAAGTTTCAATAACCACAATGAATAATTATACATGAATGTAGAAGCGTTATACTTTGACCAAGGTGTTAAAAATATGTGTTCCAAATTTATGAAAAGTTTTGTGAAGAAAAAAAAACTAACAGTATGTTTTATTTAATAAATCACACAGTTATTATTGAAGATTTATAGAAAGACTGCCGCGTTGGTCGAGCTGTTGCAAGCGCGACTACCGATCGGGAAGTCGTTGGTTCAAATTCCGGGTCGGGTACTACTGGATTTTTCTAATTTAGAAGTAGTGACTCGGAGTCTGGATCTGTGCCCGGTGTACAGCAATAGATTGACCACCTATTCCATGGGATGTAAACATAACTGGTGAAACGTAGGAGTTTACTACATTTCGCGGCCTACCTCTCCGGGGAATACAGACGTGATGTTACGTTGCATTTATAAAAAGAGTATAAGTACAGAAGATACAAATGAATAAATGAAATAGAATAAAGGTTCTCAATCCCATTTACAATGTCAACAACATAATGAATTTAGTTGTAATTCAATGATTTTGATGTAAGTCATAGTCAATGCAAATATCCTTCAAAAGTAATTATATTACTAATTTTAAAAATTATTACAGTCATTGACGTTAGATATAATGAAATTATTATTGTTGTCTAAAGCTAAATGTTATGTTCCATATTGGTAAGATTGATTTAGTCAATGTTGATTTATACATCACTACATGCTTAAAAAAGGCAATGACCGCATAAAAAGATAATTATGAGATGTTTCTCAGGAAATAAACATGGGTGAAAGTTTATCCATTTCTTTTCATCCAACGAAATTATTAAACTAACTTTACTCATCATTATCACTTTCATTTTATCACATCGTAAACAACGCTGCACAAATGTAACATAAATTCTAATGTAAACAGCGTATGTTTATTATGAATATTATAAAAACCATATTAGAAAAACGTACCGTTCTCGAACCGTTGTTAAGATTTCCCCATTCACCAATTTTGTATCTTTCAAAGGTATCGGCTACCTTTTTATTTCTTTGTTCCAAGCTCATTTTCAAATATGGAATAAGTGTATAACGTTAGAAAATCGTAAGCAGTATTACTTTCCCGCCAACGACGCGAACGTTCGAAAATTAAAACCGGTCGAGAGAAACGCGGCAACACGCTCGGTGATTTGCAGAACACTGGCAACTTAAACATTAATGAATGTTGTGTGTAACCGATTCTTGATTTTAAATGCACGAAATCAATTGATAAAGGCCATGTTGCCGCTAAATACCTATCTTTTTGTACCAATGAGTGCTACTGTTTTTTGACCGGCACAACAAAGTGACCAATGAACGGTATTTTTAGCCTGCCTAATTAAGAACTTCAGGTAATTCTGCAAGTTATTCCTTTGAACCTATAACACAAATTCACATAGTAGAGAAAACATGAAGACCGCAAGCCATTATGGTCCATGGACTACAAGTACCGTAGTCGCTTCCTCGCAATAGTTGCGGTCAGCTTAAAAGTGACTATTCAGTAGAGAATCAAATATTTTAAAGATGCAGTTTTACATTTCCATAGTGTGCATGCATGTTGCAGGACATGGGAAAAAAATAAACAATGCAGTGATAAAAAATTTACTAGCAAATAAAAATATGTACCTACCTACTAAAGCTTTGAAACTATATTTGAATATTTTCTTTGTCTTCGTTATTATCATAAGCTATGAGTTTTGCATGTGAATAACCAATTACAAAATTATATTAGCAGTAGAAATAATGGTAATAATAATATGACATCACTCATCACTTTTACAAGAATTGTTTCTGAAAAATATATACGTTTGATTAATCTTTTATCTGATAATACCAAATTAAATATACATACAAACAACTGACCCAAAAACATTTTTTTTTCCTTTCTATTCTCTTATATTGAATAGGAGTCGCTCACTTTGCTATTTACGCACAGTTAAGGTCAGTAAGGCTAACAGCATATGGCATTAAAAGTCAATTGATGCGATGTTTCCCTGCAAGCAAATTAAGGGAAAATTGGTAAATGAAAGTAAATATTGGTAAAATGTAAAATTTTTGTCCGAGGCAGTATTACTGTCCCGGTTTAAAGAGTTTGAATAGTGGTCAAATCGTATACTAGAGTTGACTTTTAGATGTCAGAGTTAGCAATGCATCTGAAACCCTAACCAAATATGGCGCGGATTACTAAATACTCCTAAATGCAAATATACTGGCAAATAATAACCTGACCAACTTTACCTGTCCTTTTCCTGCAGTCCTATTGGTAATCAAAACTGACCAACCAATATTTTTTATATCTAATTTTACCTAAATAATTGACAAAATAGTCCTATTCCTGCCGTCGTATTGGAGGTCAGTTGCAGATATTCATGGGCGTCAACGATTCATGATCATTGCCCACCCATATGATCTTTGTCGAATTGTTTACTAATCTTTTCAAATAAAAAGCCATCAGTATCCTTATACAAGTGAAGGTGTGTGAAGTCTGCCAACCCGCACTTGGCCAGCGTAGCAGATTATGGCCTTAACCCTCTCAATATGAGAAGAGACCCATATTCCAACAGTGGAATGACAAATGGGTTTAAAAAAAATCCTTACACAAAAAAGT
>DWME01001822.1:0-23086 GCA_018244795.1 Parelbella ahira ahira
CACCCGGCCCGGGATTTGTATCCAGGACCTCCCGATCGGCAGTCGCGCTTGCAACCACTCGGCCAACGAGGCAATCATATTTCGTTCATATTACACTAAAAGTCTTGTTACGTTAGATTGAGATAAACTCACTATAATATAGGTCTTAGGACCATATTACCTACTATAGGTCTTAGGACCGTATTACTATACGTCTTGGAACGCAAATCTTGGTATTAGTTAAACAGAAAATATATTATATTTTATTCGTCTCATTATATTCATTCATCTCGTTTACTGTCTATTATTCTCAGTTGGGACTCATTGAGTGATTTTATCAAGAAAAATTATCAAGTAACGACAAATAATGAAATATTGTTTTACAAATGATATTATAGTGTTATATTCATGTTAGTTATAATTATACCTGTTATTTTTCTCACCCTACATCGACTGATACGGATGACATTAAGTATTAATTACGCCCTTTAAAGTTAAACAATAATAAGCAGACGGCGGGACTTCATGATGACGAACCTCGTTATAGGTCCGAAAATAGTCGGGCCACCTCGAAAAACGTATCGGTACACATATAATCTCTTTTAAGTTAAGCATTAAAAATAAACTATTGTATAGGTTACATAATAATAATATCGTCTGTTTCCTATTACGACGCACATATTACGTATTACGTGTTAGTCACAGCGTAAGTGAAATATAGTAGCTTCACGCCCACCAGGAAGTGTCCGCTGTTGGAATACGACGTCAACATTTGATTATGGAATGCATATTTATGACCGTCTCTATTGATTTATTGCTCGTTTGTGTGTTAGGGAGTTGCGAGTAGATCTGTGTGTTTGCTGAACGGCTCGCGCGATGGCTCATGTTACAAGCGTGGTGTTTATTTCCACGTCTGCCGTTTAGTGGTTACCTGATCTGGGATGTCCGGCTCCTGAATTCAACAGAATACATATCACAGGACCATTGTCTGGTGAAAGCTGATTAAAGTCTACAAATGAAACAGATTCTAGCACGCATTGCTTCAGGGATTGAGGTTCTTGGGTTTTTAATTGTCGTTCGTTCATAAACAGAAAAATTCTGAGATCAAATTCCATGCACTGTATTTAGGAGAAAAAAGGGGTTAAGTAAACATATGCTCGTAGTCGTTTTCCCTCCACTGGGAAGGAATGCTGCTACCAGCATCTGATTTGCACCCGCGTTCGCGCATACGCTTAGGCGCTATTATACTTTGCGTGCAATAAATAGGCTGCTGTTGAAAATGGGCTTCGAAATGATTCATATGTGCAATAACGGTGGACTGAGATAGAGTTTTGATGGAATGACCCTGTTTTTTTAAAGCCTATTTAATAACGGCTGTGAGAGCGGTTATCAACGCAGTAGGCTTTCGTACAGTTCGGCCCAAGAAAGCGAGAGTTTTTGCGAGAGTACGTTCCTTACATCGTTTAACGATCATGAAGTAGCTTGTAATAATTCATTAAATCCTATGTAACAAACTAAGCAATGCTGAATGAATAATGTTGATTATGTTCTATTATGAAGATGATAAAATCCTTTAAAAATCATAGAGATGATTGCATGGTCCGTGTGACTGGATCAGCTGATATAGTTAGTATCTGACACAGCACGGAAAATTCGCAAGTCGTAGAAGTAGGAAATTACTTAGAATAATACCTTTGACATTGATTGACGCGTCTATCTTCCTAGTTTCTGAGCAGGAAACAGGGTTCGTTTACCGTTGGGACCCTTCCTTATTCGCATAACAGGAATGACTACTAAGGACTAGGAAGATACATATATTTCTTGGTAAATGGACTTATGGACGGATGGATAGATCATATTAGGTATGCTTTATTGATTGACGTTTCCGTCTTTATAGTATCTTGATATGAAAACCGGTGAGTTTCTGCTTCAATAAGATATACACATACTTAATCGTTGGTAATATCATCGCTAATTTCCATTTCTTTAATATGTATGTTTTTATTGTTTTTAATTTAAAGTGCATCGAAGGTTAAAGGCCACAATGGACGAGTATGTGTTGACAGGTGTCGTACGCTCTAAAATATAATTAACTTTATTTTATATAGTAACAAATATACATATATGTGTTTTTGTATGTATATGTACATGTACACACGCATGGAACACGCTCGAAATACTTTCACGCCGTGGGAGCCAAAGATTCGACACCATTACTACGGGAATGAACTAAATGTTAGGTTGTTGAGAAATCTGTATACCTACGTTTTTCCCGGAATGCGGTTTTAATTGAATGAATTTATTGGTAATTATTTAATATTAACCTTTTCCCTCACATTCATTTACCACGGGCCCCTACATTCAATTGTCAATGTATATTGTAAGCTTATGGTGTCAAAAGTTCTATTTTAAATTACTAGTTGCAAGTTACCCGTAAGACCTCTTCGTACTTATGCTGTTTGCTAATACAGCGTCAATTATTAGGTTTAAAAGGCGTTAAGTAAAATTGTAGGTTGTATGAAACGGAAATATAGAAAGACTAGTTGATGAAAGAATTGGCTGTTATTTTAAATGTGGTATTCGTATGTTCTAATTATTGACATGTAGGAAAATTGTGTTGAAGAACAATTTGTTTCCAGAACCCAGAATGGTGCAAGAGAAAACGATAGTCATACGACGGGTACCGAACGCATATTTCTACCCGTTCAGTTTGTGGCCACTGCCAAAATACCCTCCGAAAGGTAAATATATTCTTCTGTTCAATGTCAACAATAGTTTAATTTTGTTACGTGACCAAGTCTCCGAATAAAATGCCATCGAAGTACGACAACAACTTTAATAGATGTGTAATATAACAAATTTAAAATATCTCAGAACTCGTGGTCTCGTTTTTCATATATGGCAATTAATCTTAAGATGTTTCCATTCTTCGTGTAAAATAATAGTAAAATGACCTAGACCACTTTGGCGAATATGTGTTAATTGCTATCAAAGAACCTAGTTGTTTTGCAGTGGCACATATTCGGCGATTCCTTGCAATAATATAACGCTTTTATATTATTATTCTAAGCATATAAAGCCTGTATAAATGCCAGTATATCAGCGAACGATATCGGCGAGAGAATCCTTATTCAGTACGCTCTATACCTCCACTGCTGGCTGGGAGAACCCATTTATGGCAATGGGTGGTTATTGATATCTATTAATTACAGTACATTTTATATGATTATATTCATCATCATCATCATCGTCATTTCAATCATGATAATCATCCTATAATCATCATCATCAGTCTATCTCAGTCCACTGCTGGACATAGGAATCCCGCAATGAGCGCCATCGCGTTATGATTATATTGATCATATGTAATAATTTATTTTGTTCCAGATGTAACAGAGTCACAAGACACGTATTACCACAGAAGGAGTTTGCGAACCGTAGAAGTGGAACGAAATAAAAGATAGTTCGTTTTAAAATAGAATATCTTCAGATTAGGTCTAAGTAAATTATGTCCTCGTTTTATTTGTGCCAAGACGAGGAGTGATCAGTCTATAGTTGTTAAATATTGTATTTGATATATTGCTCAAAATACCGGATATACGTAAAAGGGCGTTACAAATAGGCAATTTTATCAAATTTTCATGTGACTGGTGTTAATTTGAAGTGTAATTTAATTTAAGTATGAGTTAATTTTAAGATTTCATTAGAATCACAATGTCGTTCAGGGATAATTTAAAAAAATGTGCTTATGTTGTTTCGTGTGGTTAAATATTAGTAACGGTTTTTTTTAATAAATTGTTTGTTAGAACAATAGTCCGCAAGATTCCTTAAATGCTCCTTATCCGTAAGAGAAATAATGAATATTAGAAAAATAAGTGTGTATATTATATTACAATAATTTGTAATTTGTTACAAATATAATGTAGAGTAAAATCACTCAATCAGTGTTCATAATACCGGCAAGCTGTATCTGGACATTGTTTAGCAATAACAAGAAATATGATATTTACATTTGTTCATGATGATTTCAATAAAAGAACCTACTTAAATTTCAGTTGGGAAAAAATACCAAGCGAATATTTTGAATAGAATATTTTTCTAATTTAAAATTTCTAGAAGTGACTCGGAGTCTGGCTCTGTGCCCGGTGTATGGCAATAGACTCACCACCTATTCCATGGGACGTAAACGTATCTGGTGAAACGTGGGAGTGTACTACATTTCTCTGCCGACCCTTTCGGGGATTAAAGGTGTGATTTACGTTTATTTTGTCAATTTTTAATTTGCATGTATATTCGCAACGTATATTTTTTGCCTCTTACCTCAATGCAGAATGTGATTTTGAAAGATTAACGTGAAGCCGTATTATCAGCCATATGCTGATTAGGCGATACAAACTTCGATTTGTTGGGTTTTTATTTAACTGGTGTAATAAATATCTACATATTGTGGTATACTAAAGCAATATTCAAAATTTTTAAAATTGTTGTCTGCGTTCTTTGAAATGAGATCTGTAAAATAAAATGATATTGATAGATATCTCTGTATTTATTTTATCGTCACTATTTAAATTAAAACATTTAAAACAGTTGCCTTAACTAGAATATAAATATTTTTCAAAGATGTTTTTATTTTAACCTCATAACATGTAACGAATACATTCACTAATAAGTAGTGTAAAGGAGAAAATATATCCTCTAATATGAAAAAGTGTCCGTCAGAATACGTTATTTGGGTGGCGCTGGTGTCGCAAAAGGCTACATTTTAAGGAAAGCGCCAAAAGTTATTAATTTAGGATAGGATAGCAGGATTTAATAAATTGTTATGGACTACACAAATTGTTGAGGCAGAGGTTTCTATGACTACTCTAGTGACCAAAAATATTTAATTTTCCTACTCAACACACCTCACTCCGTTTACTTACATCTGCTAAATTCATATTATACCTTTTTGTTCGCGAGCGCCATTCTGGTGAAATTATGAACTGCTTATGTTGGTTTCCTTTTCAACTTATTTCCACATATAAAATAGTTCTTAAGTCTATACAACAACACAAAATAATGACTGAAATATCTTTTTCAAGAGAGCGAGTTTCTGTTCAATCTCAAATTTCACTTACTACTACAGCTGATGCAGAGTCATGTTAATAATATTCTAAGCTAAATACGTCAATATTTATTCAGTTTCATCTAATACGGAAATACTGGACCGGACCTTCTACTCTCTCGAATGTCATGCTGGCCGGAAACAGTGACATGTATCGGATTTTTGTTGAAATATAATAAAAGCATATTGGAAGGTACAAAAAGTTAAAAATTAGATAAGTAAAATTAAATCTAATCGAGAGGATGTTTTAAAATCGTATAATCATATATGTAGCACAGATGATTACATATGCTATACAGCGCCATCTATGAACTCTTGTATTAAATATTTTATGAAGGAGTATCGCGAATATCTACGGTGTGGCGTCCGTAGTTTACCAAACTTACCGCAGGTTCTAAGAGCGCTGCAATCGCACTGGTTATATTGTAGGTTCTATTTAATGCAGTGTTGTATACTCTGGGTTCTACGACATCAGCGCAGGGTCGCAGAATATTGATTTCGCTTGCGCGGGTGGCATCCGACTTCATCTCGGGTGTGCGTGCAGCATCACGGGTTAATAAATAAGATTATAATATATTAACAATTTAAGGATAATGAAAATCGGTGTTTTGTGGTTGCTGCTCAGTTACACGTACAGATGTTTGGGTGAGTTTTTATTTATTTAAAATAATATATCTTAATTAGTTGAAGGTATTAATAAATTACGAATTATCTCAACTCATAAAATTTTTGTGTAAAGAAACGATAATTTGAAATAGAAAATTAAATACAATTTTATTAGAGTGTTATTATTGTCGTCGGTATATTTTGCTTATTATATTTGTCAGCTGATATTTTTATACATTATCATTTGACGATATAATATGTATAAATACATAATATTTTTCTGTTAATGGTCCGAATATATGAATTTATAAATCTGCCTTTAAGTCTGAATATTATATTGTTACCATAATATACCATTACCATATATAATATACCATTTTAAATCATGAAATTTGAATTTGTTTCCAGGTGTAAAGCTTTTAGAGGCGAATCCAGATGTAAAAAGACTTTATGACGACCTGCTCAGTAACTACAACCGACTAATACGACCGGTGACCAATGTAACTGATATTCTCACAGTGCGACTCGGACTGAAGCTGTCTCAGTTAATGGAGGTCAATTTAAAGAACCAAGTAATGACTACAAATCTATGGGTGGAACAGGTGAGCGGCATTGGATGTAATTGTCCAGCATTGCAATATAATTTTCGAAGAGTAGGCACGGGAGTGTAGTACACTCCCATGTTTCACCAGTTACTTTTACATTCAACTATGATATAGGTGATGAGACTATTGCCACCGGGTATAAATTCAGACTCAGAGCCACTACTAGAATTTTCAAGATTTCCTTCTTCAATTATTTCAGAAATGGTTCGACTATAAGCTGCAATGGAATCCGGAGGACTATGGCGGCGTTGAGATGCTGTATGTACCCTCTGAACATATTTGGCTACCTGACATCGTCTTGTACAACAACTGGGATGGCAATTATGAAGTGAGTATTGTTAAATGCATATTGTTAAAAATAGACAATAATTTTATAACATTGAACATTCGAAAGAAAATAGGGTACAGAATTTGCGAGAAAACCTTTTTAAAAAATATTGGTCCAATCATGTCAAATATAATCAAATATTGCACTTATTTGATACGAAATATTAAATACTATTTATATGGTTACACTTGGTCGTTTATTGGCTAGGCAGAAAACACCGAATTCCAAATATCTGTATCCATACAGATCTGACGTGAATCTTACATACTCTCTTCATATACGCACGCTTTCGATTTGCCTGTTTATCGCTAGATTCCAATAAAAAAATCTCTTTATTACAGGTGACGCTAATGACAAAAGCCACTCTGAAATATACGGGCGAAGTGAACTGGAAGCCGCCTGCCATTTACAAGTCGTCCTGCGAGATCAATGTGGAATACTTCCCTTTCGACGAACAGACTTGCTTCATGAAGTTCGGCTCTTGGACTTACAACGGTGCTCAGGTTAGTTGCATAGTTCAGCCAGCTAAGACCTGATTGACATAACTCGACGGTCGAGTTAAGTTAGTTAGACCTAGAGTTGGTTGCAAGCACGGCTACGGACATAAGGGACATACGAATGTAACTGGTGAAACGTGGGACTGTACTACACTCCTTTGCCTACCTCTTCGGTGAATTACAGGCGGGATCTTACGTCTTTATTATAGTTTTATATTAATATGTCGAGCATACAGAGATTGTTGAAAATTTAGTTTATGATTATTTACAACAGGTGGATCTAAAACATATGGATCAGTTACCCGGAAGCAGTCTCGTCCATGTCGGTATTGACCTCAGCGAGTTCTACTTGTCAGTTGAGTGGGATATACTTGAAGTACCGGCTACAAGGAACGAGGAATATTACCCGTGCTGTCCAGAACCATTTTCAGGTACATTTACATTCATTTTAGGACCAACTTCCCGGAGTTTGTATCTGATTGATTTTTAAGTTTGTGACACTCATGGAATAAGGCTTCAGGTTTAAAAGTCATTTATTTGTTAGTTTTTAGACATTCATAGACTTTAGGATAAAAGTGCGTCATTAATTAAGTACTACGTAATCACTACATGACTAATTAGATTGAATGGAGTTTACCTCGCAATTTAATGAAAATATAATTAGAATTCCATTAAACATATGACTGAAAACTATACGATATACATAATTATACCACAACGTAGTAGTCATCAGACTTCTAATCGAGCTCCGGAATATTTTGTGAATCTATAGATTAGCACATGTTTAAAGTAGTTTAAGTTTTTGGCTAGTATTTCGATGATTTGATTCTTGGAGTTCGTTAAAATATATTTTTTCCCAATATCTACAGGTCCTTTTTTTGATACTTCCCGTCTGAAGATAAGAACATCAGTGAGGGATTCCCTCTTTCTCTGTAGGATTTATATTATAAGCGTTTAATTGTATTTTCTATTTGTTTCAGACATCACATTCAAACTCACAATGCGCAGAAAAACCTTATTCTACACCGTTAATCTGATCATACCCTGCGTTGGTCTGACATTCTTGACCGTTCTCGTATTTTACTTGCCATCCGATTCGGGGGAGAAGGTAAAAAAAATAATGTTGGTGTCAGTGTGAAATATCATGGTGCATTCGTTAGAGAAAAAGAATTGATATGAGTACTATGAGGCTGTGTGTACATTGTGTATATAAATGTGTTATTGTTTTTGAATGGACATCAAAAGCTATAAAAGACTTTTTAATATTGTACTTCTCACGAGTCTTTAAAAATTTTTTATCATTGAATTATTAAAGACAAGAGTGTGCGTAACAACATTTCCAACGTTTTTGATGTTCTTCAAGAGTGGGATAGCTTAGCTTAGGGCATGCTCATTTCCATCCTTCAATCCATTCATCCATCCATCTTCCGCCTCTTGTCTTTGACATCCAATTGCAGTCTTTTTTGATTCATTAGAAACATGTGTGAGTGTGTTAGCGTCATCAAAATTATTTTGCACATCATTTAATATTGTCTTTCCACATACATAGGTCTAAATCAACACTTACTGATATTACAATATTTAGTACACGCTTAGAAACTTCTAGATGTTCTACTCTTAAACTATCAGCTGCTATTAGTATATATAAGTAATATATTAATTGGCAATAAGGATGCGATTTCGATGAAACTCAAAATCGTAGTATATTAGAGCTAGTGTATTTTTATTGGAAATGTATACATATGTACATCGAAGTTACTGTGTTAGTGCTTAGAAATAAAGAGATAACGAATTCGTTAGTATGAACGAAAACAGATTTAACTAACGAATGTTGTTTCAGTATTGACAATATTTAGAGGAACGAATAGGAGAAAATAAAGTGAAGTTTAGTTCTACATTTCACAAAAAAAAAATTTTGTGGTTTCTAAGTTTCAAAAATTATCGGAAATTATGTATCTCCACTAATCCCACTTTTGTGGGCATAAAATTGGTAAAAGCGTTATGATAATCACTACACTTACACTATATCATTGGGCTTATTCATTCATAAAAATTATGCCTCACACTGCACAAAATATATACGTACTATACACTCATAGACTTGCTCCACAATTATCAGGCTTATGGAAACTGTTAAGGATTTTGCTATGAAAATAATGCCTAAAATATCCTCAATCATTTTGTCTGCATTCACCGGCATGATATGCAGTTCTACGTCTATCTCAGTCTTGCTATAAAGCTGATTTTTTCCAGTATCAATGGGGTTTAAATATGACTTAAAATTTAATTACCATTTATTATCAGTTACAGTATGGCAACAGTCATGTCATTGAGACACCATCGACATTTCATTACCTACTCTGGTAGTCTGTACATCAACAAATCTTTCAAACACAAGACATATAACATACACTTTAGAAGACTTAACAGAAGAAATGATCTTTCTATTGTTTATACAGTGAAGACGTAGCTGTTATACTATCAACACTGAGTCTTCACAAAGTCAGGTATTTCGTACAGTACAGAGTTCTTCTTTACTTATCGTGTTGGCGACATTGACAAAGACATTGTTAATAGTGTACTTGTAACCACAATTCGAGCAAAAAACTGATAATTTGCTTAAATTTTCTTGCTTGTGGTATTCATCCAGAGGCAATTTTCGGCACAATGGATGAACATGGTTTCCAATCCATCCATCTCTCCTGGTGATTCTTCATCATGTATATCGACATCCAATATTAACATAACAGTCATTATCGACAAAACGATAAGTAATGATGACCCCTAAGGGCTACTGTCACGAAGTGTTAGTGTTCAAAATCATTTTTTTGTTTTCCAATTGGCTTTCTCGTAGATACATTTATATTCTAAGTATTTTATTAAGAACTCTTAATACTTATGTAATTCTACTTATTTTTAAAGCTTTGCTTTCAGAGTTACTATTCTTTCTTGTCAGTACAACAGCTTAGTTAACAGCAAAAGTACATAAGCAATTTAATGTTGAGCTTACAACTAAAATACCACATACTGCTGATAATATAATAGAAGAAAATTTCATTAAGGTGTTACAAATTTGCTGTTTTCTATTTGGAATCTTAAACTTTCAATTAGCAGATGATAAATAGATAATTAACGGAACAAATCGTGGCTATTAAGTCTGCTAACGTCATATCATATTATTTGACAAATAATTATCAATTTGTAATTTAATAAAGTTTATAATGGGTAATTGCAGGGCTTCAGCTAAGATTAAAATGGAATAACGTAATTATTTATATAAAAGAAAATGAAAAAAAGAAAATATGATGCCCAATAAAGGAATTAAAATTTGTAGCAGCCTTGACACGCAGTGGAAAGACAATACCGCCCATACAGCGATCGGTCGTTAAATATTTAACTCAAAAAGGACTTCTCTCCCTTAGATATCGCTCTGCATCTCCATCCTGGTGTCCCTCACTGTGTTCTTCCTTGGTTTGGCTGAGATCATCCCGCCAACCTCCCTGGCGATTCCTTTGCTTGGGAAATATCTACTATTCACCATGATACTCGTCTCGCTCAGCGTTTGGGTCACTGTATGCATACTAAACGTCCATTTCAGGTAAATTATATGTATCTCTTTCTCTCTCGTAGATATCGTTAAGCATCTCGATACTGGTATCGCTGACGGTATTTTTCCTGTTGTTGGCTGAAATTATACCGCCAACGTCTCTGGCTATACCATTGTTAGGGAAGTACTTGCTGTTCACGATGATTTTGGTGTCATTAAGCGTGTGGATGACCGTGTGCGTTCTGAACGTTCATTTTAGGTGAGTGGTGCACCGCTACGCTAAAGTTTCTTTTTGACCTTTTTTTAGGAAGAGGCAAGCAAACCCTGAAGCTGCAGGCTCCTTCTGTTCTCCTATTTATTTGATTAATTTTTAGAGAAGGCTGGCATAATATTACGATGACACGCTTCTTAATCTTTGTGCAATGTGACGGCAAGTAGAAATTAATGTTGCTTTAATTTTTCTCTTAATAGTCGTTAAGAAAGCACATAGACTATTATATTGTTATTAGCAAATTATACCACAGTTTAGAGATTCTTATGTCAAATGCGAATACAGTTAAACATTTAGCATGACTACGTGTATTTAGAATTGAAATGACTCTAATCTTATTGGAAGATAAAGGACTATCAAATTATTTACACGAGTGTTAAATTAATGGATTTTTGTTGCGGACTTCCTTATTTGGACTTCCTTATATGTCCGACGTATTTTTACTTCAGGCTTGAGCATTGTCATTACTTAGTCACGGTGTTATCAGTAAATATTGATTGTCCAAACACGTGATGAATCATTCGAGGGCGGGAGTTTAATATACTTTCATCAAGAAATTAATACTACATTAACTGCTACAAAGACACACAGTAGGTATTATGCACAGTTTTGAATAAATGGCGCATCTTCTGTTTTTATAACAATATCTGTTGTTATAACAATAGACAATAAAATTAGTTAATTACTGAATTTAGAGTCAGTACGATGACGACTCCTCTATTATATTCAAGATATTAGTTTAATAGTTTTAAAATAGCAACAATGTTAAGGTGTCAACAAAGATTTAATATTTCTCGCAATAGATAAAACGATAGCTGGTTAAAAATATCTCTTTCTCATCTTATCTACATCTCACTAACTTGTATGAAAAGAATAATATTCTCGAATTATCTTAATTTGTTCGGACTTATGTTATACGATTAATTTTTCCTTTCCGACTGGGATTGTGACTAATAATTAATTTGTAAATGTTAACAATTATAATATTCTCAAAATATTCGTCTATTATATAATACGTTCATAAATATTAGTCTACGTACATAAATAATAGTCGTATTTAGATACTGCCAAAATAATATTAAACGTGTAAGTATTCAAATGATGTTTATATGTATAATATGCATGTACGAGTAGGAGGTATACATAAAATACGAAGTGATAGATAACTTATAAAATATACTAAGAGTCATTTAACTCCATTAACAAAATTAATCGCGTCAGAAGTAAGTAAATATTATAATATTAAAAATAATATCATTATTGCGAAAGTCGTAACACGTTTTTTATGAATATCAGTTTGTTTCAAACATATGAAAACGTGGACTCCAAGCATTTGGGCATATTTTGGAGGCCTCATTCTTGGTCATGTATTCGAGGTCTCATCGATACCTTGTGTTGCTGCTAGGCAGCAATGATTGTGTATTTTTTCATTTGAAGTAGGCGGCCATAGACAGCAAGCGTTTCAGCTTAATCTACAGAGCGGTAGATACAGGATCTTCAGAGTTTATCTTTTAGGTAATCTTGACGGTAGCAATCTGATAGGTAGCCTTAATTAAAAATTAATACATATACTAAATTTAATGCTGCAGTACGTTAATAAATATGGAAAATAAATAAGAACCCTATCATAATGTTTGCACCCTTACCAAAACATTTATGCTACGCTCATTTCAATGTGCCCACAATGTAAGGGTGCATAAACGCGAGTGAATTTTTTAAATACATACATACATTTTCAACAGAAAATATATCATTGTGACTTACCCCTTAAAGTAGGATATTGCATGACTACCACTCGCAGCGTTTAGCATCACAATGGCGAATGAAATATGGTCAGTGTCCACGACAAGAGCGGGCCATTCATTGAAATTTTGTAACATTTCTAACAATGGTTCGCTTTTGAATTATTCATACGTAGGTGCGGGCGTTTCGGTTATTTTTTATACTTTCCACATATTATAATCGTATAGCGATGTGTTTTATTGTAAAATACATTGACTCTATTACCCAATACATTTCTATACAAAGTTACATTTTACGTCCGCGACAAATGTAAATTGCAATATTATATTGATAATAAATAACTTTGCCAACTTCGCCTTACGGGGGCTCTGGTGATTCTGGTCTGATGATATATTATTCATAACGACATTTCGTAATATACAAATATGTATATGCAGTTAATGAATACAAAGTTACTGTCCCTGTGTCTTTTAATACATTTTCATTAAATTTACATGTATTCGCGAGTACCTATTAATATTTTCGCGCGTCAAGCTGGGATAATGACTGCGCCATTAATATCGCCATTCTATTGTTACACAGTAGCTTATATGTAACGAGAGTTAATTAATGGGTTATTATCAAGGTAGTGAGTTATTGTGAGTGAGTTATTATGAGTGAGTTATTATGAGTACATGAGTTATTGCGCTAATAGAAAGCGGGTGCTGTAAAATATTGTGGGGTGTAAAATTTAGAAGCGTTAAAATTGAAGGCGTTATTATTAAATTTATGTTATCTAAACAGAAAAGTTATTTGAATATTATAACTAATCGTTTAATATGTTTGATTGACGAGTTCGTTAGTTGAGTTCCAACTGTTATTTCATAAGAATACAACTTTTAGTGAACCAATAAGTATTTTAAGAGGCTAGAAACACGTGCGATCTGTAAAGATATTTGGCATTGGATATTTGGCACACACCAAAACGATATAATAATGATTGTATCCAATAATTATGTATATATTTTATAATTTTATCATTTTACATAATTTTAGTCAATATCAACATGTGGTAATATAACGTTTTAATGAAACAATATCCTAATTTTGAAAAAAATATTAAACTATAGTACATTCTGCAAAGTAGACGCAACATAGATTTTTTAAATTAATAAATGAGGACTGTACACAATGGCATATAGGTCGCCATCAACCCACACCATGTCTCCATGGATGAAGAAGCTGTTCCTTCAGCTCATGCCGAAGCTGCTGATGATGAGGCGCACCAAGTACTCCCTGCCGGATTACGATGATACATTCGTGTCAAACGGCTATACCAATGAACTGGAGATGAGGTGAGTGGATCTTATAGGTTACTAATCAATATGATTTATAAATAAAACTGGTGAAACGTGGAAGTGTACTAAACCCCTCTGCCTATTCCATCGAGGATTATAGGCGTGACGTTCCGTTTATAATTAAGTGACTTAACTTCTATAGGAAATCGGAAATTGCATTAAAGGATGTATCATAAAAACGCTTTAGTTACTTCCCTCGAAAAAGATCCGAGTCAAACTCAAGTCTTGCCTAAATGAACTTTACTTCATATCCAACTCAAAATCAAATACCAAATGTTATAAAATGATCGTTTTTGTGCGATAAAAAGTTTATCATGTAAGCTAGCTTATTATAGAAAAGTACCTACGATTATAAAAGTACTATAAATACATATATCCGATCTCTATAGATATTTGTAGTTGAGAAGGCAAGGTTCGTGATAAACAAAGTGTAATAAAATAAATTCAGTCTGTTTAAGCAGTAATTTTCAATATATTCCATGTATCTTGCGAGGTTTAGTATCGCTGTTTGCGCAATCGGGATGCACGCGATTTTCCCATTCGTATGAAATACAGAGTCGTTTCACTGCATTTTCCACCTCAATTTCCATTGCTTAGAGCGATACACGTGAAATAAATTGTAGTTGTGAATTTAATACCTATATACTATATTAGGTTTAAATATCACTTGCTAAAGGTGAAGGAAAACATCGTGAGGAAACCTGCGCTCCTCAGAATTTAAAAACAAAAAAAATATGTGATGTGATTATTAATCTATATTGGAGGTTGATATGCTTAACCAGGTAGTAAAAAGTAACTCAAATAGTAAGTAAATAGGAACGTTGTTAAATTACTTTTCATCGTCATCATCATCATCAACTCTTTTAGCGTTCTATTTTTAGACACGATTCTCTTCTTAGATTGGAGTTAAAACGTTTCTCTAATAGACTGATAAATACGAAATTTTGATATTTCTTAAGTATTACAATTGTACTGTGGACATATAAAGCCAAAACACATGCAAGTAGTAATTAATTCCATACACAAAATATTGGACAAGTCGTACCTAAGGCTATAACTGGCTTGCAGGTGAAACAATAACGTAATAAGGAACAGATTCATGATATTGCTAATTATCATTAGATGCGATCTTGTCAAGAGCTGCGTATGATATTCAAGAGGTATATGTGATATTCAAGAGGTGTTTGTGACATTCAAGAGCATCGAGCGTTGTGCAATTATCTATGTGAGCATAAAATTTGAAGCGATAAACGCGGGTTAATACAAAACGTGCCGATCCACGTGTCTGAACTTTGTTGCCATACCTAATATATTTTTACCATATTGCTTTGAAGCATAATATAATTTAAGGCAGCTGTCTTATAAGATGCAAACATCATAATGTCTTCAAAATTATCTACTAATAACAACAGACCTGTATTATCGACATTTTAACCCCTGAGCCAACTAATTATTATACATATTGTAGCAGATAACATATACCTGTCGCAGCGTTTATTGCGTTAACCTAATAATAATAGGAGAAAACTATTTGTAATAAATATATTTTGATGTAGTGCAAAATAGGCGTGTTCAGTTTAGCCTCCATTTCTGGCATGAGATGACTTCATACAGCCGATAGCTTCGGCGTGTATCTGAAAAAATGTTTGAATCGTTCAGGAATTTTAAAATATGAGATTTTGAAAATTTTTTAAACTAATTTTTCGACAAAGTTTAACGATTACTACTGCTACTGATTGTTACCTAACGGTACCGTTTAAGATTGACTGTTTGTCGCGGTCTTCGATGTAATGTGACATTATCACACTACGGTCATCAATCGAATCACATTACAGCTTAATAATTTGATAAGTAGGTACGTAGTTTATAAAACGCCAGCAAGCAAGAGTTATTGGTTAAATATATTTTCTTTTGGTAGGTATAGCAGAAATCAAAAGAATACCTATGTGTAGCTTTGTATAATAATTTATGTAAGTATTTAACTTATATTAAATTTTGAAGCAGGGACAGTTTGACCGACGCTTTCGGTGAGAGCAAAGGCGAGAATGGCGACTACCGGAAGTCGCCGGCCCCAGAGGACGACATGCTTGGCGCTGGACCTCAAAGGCCATCAGGTATGAACATACATTAAAAGCTCTTTTATCATTCCACTGCAAGACATGAGTCTTCTCCTCTCAGAGTGAGAAGTAATTATATTATGAAGTTTTTGTACACAGTAACGGAATCGGAGAACATGCTGCCTCGTCATCTATCTCCTGAAGTTGCGGCCGCGTTGCAGAGTGTACGATTCATTGCGCAACACATCAAGGACGCTGATAAGGACAATGAGGTAAGTGGAAGGATTGATTGCAACCTATTTACGTCATTGAATGAGTTTCTCTCGTTATTTAAGCGCTCTTAAATCGTTTTGCCATCGTCCTTCTATCTATATATCTATATGGTTTCCGTGCTGTCGAATGTAAATTGAATATTACGAAACGATAGAATTATAAGCCTTTTTTATCTACCTACTATCCTAGTATTTCACTACTATATTCTATGTTAGTTGTCTAGGTGACGAACTAATTGGGATTGGTAGTACTGAGTAGCGGTTGTTTTCGAATTAGGGAGATGTTTATGTGAGTAATTTTGGGTAATCAACGAGCCAATGATTTTATATAATCGAATTTTATGATTAGTGTTAGGTCCGACAGCATTCGTAATTGTCATACGATCCAATAATTCATAATTATTACTATAATTCATATGTACATAATTATTTTACATAGGTAGTTATAAATAAATCCAATTGATTATTTCATGTTAAAATTATTCAAATTAATTTTATCGCGTTCCTCGATTAACAGGATAATTAACGAAAGAGCAAAAACGGTGTAAGGTTCCATCTTAATTTTTGCCGCTTAAAAATGACGTGGCAAGATGCTGCTTGTTTATTCAGAATCCGTTAAATTTTCATGTAAAACTGATGGAATCGGAATGGATTTTGCTGAGCTAGGAAAATAATGACCGGAAAACTCAATTCCTTATGTTTTTGACTGGTTCTTAGGTGCAGTGATTAGTGAACCATTATTTCTATTCTATATTTATTCATTAACTAATTCTTTGCTTGCAATTTGCTCAAAATACGTAGAAATATGGAAGACTGAATGGTAGTATATTACAAATAGTTAAAGGGTGAGAAAAGTACTCAAAATAATATCGGTATGACTTTTCATTTGGTATGTAAAAACTAAACAATGAACTATAAAATATGAATTGCAACTAAATGTAATAACTTACCCTTTCTTATAAAATATTTCACCCATTGGCATAAATATGATTTAAAATGCGCACACAAAAACATTAATACTTACTGGCGTGTGTTTATTAAATAAATTAGCAAATTAAAAATCGTATTTAGCGTTGGCCGAATTTAATAAACTTTAAGCTTACTTTAGCAAAGTTTTCGAGCTTCAGAGAACCCTATAAGCGTTCGGTTGTGATGGTAAGACTTGCAGCGACGCCAAATCCTTTAACATATTCGCAGGTATATAGTTAGATTCCATAATCTACATTGGTTTATAGTCGTGTCAGAAGAGTTATTTAACATTTGTGCTCAGCATTGGGACTTAAAATTGCCGTAAATTTTTATTGGAATATGTTAGATAAAGTCTTGGAATCTAGATTTGATAATAGTATTTTGCTGACTAATAGTATGAGTAGGTTTTTTAACTTGATAAACCCACGTGATATGCCATGTAATTGTAACAAAATAATTTAAAATGTAATAAAAAAATCTTAGGTAAAATAGAAATATTTGCTACAGAGAATTATGTAAAGTAAACCTTGTAGAAATTTTACTTAACGCTGTGCCCTACTTCGTGTTCTCGAATATTATTATAGCTGATATTCCTTTGTAAAACTCGAACGAACTGCAATACACTGTACAATACCCGGATTCATAAAAATGTACAACGAATATCGAAACTTTTACGACATAAGAGAAAACTGTGTTGGTTCAGCTTAAGCTCTAAGAGCTGGAGGTGGCGTAAACTATTCAATTACTTGTATAGGTACTACGATTTTAAACTAGATTTTGTTTACAGTTTCGCTTGGAACGATCATTACCAACTTTTATACATTTCGCGTTTTGAATTGCGTGCTTTGATAACTCGTGTTTAAATAACTTAGAAGTTTTATTTAGGTATAAGTACATATGCAAATGGGCGTTTCTGAACAAGGACGTCAAATTGGCGCGTTGTCAGATTTTGTACAGAACTTGTGTTCCGCGGGTGTAAGCTGCGCGCGTGTTATATCTTCCGCCATTTTGTTTTGCATTCGTTCGTGCGCTTTTTTATTAGAATTGACGCACGTTGACCAAAATGAAAATGAATATATGAACCAAGAAGAATAATGTAATAACTATTATTATTTGATGTACGTATTTGATGTATACACTTGAATGTTGGTACATATTTATGTGGTTTGACACAACTCATCTTTTGCGCGTTCTTACAGTAACTTAATGAATGCTAAACTAACTTTGTTTTATACAGAAAATGCTGTTTAATATTCAATGGATATTATAGGATGAGCGTAAAAGTATTACTTCGCTCGTTAAATCATTGTTAACAATGCTTAAAGTCTATGCAAATTTTGTTCGACGTTAATTTGCTTAAGATATTTCGTATCATGCCTCGGATATTTCGTAACGGAAGAGTTCTGTACGAGCTTAGTAGTTCTGACGATGTCTTTTATGTAACATTTTATATATTTTGAATTTGGTTATTGTTGATAGAGAATAATAAAATTCATATAATATGCGAGTATATAAGGACATACGTAAGGATAGTATTTGGCAATAAATGCTTTCTCGGTAATGGAGATAACGTAACATCACACCTGTAATCCCTGAAAATACAGGCAGAGGAGTGTTGTAAACTTGTACACTCCCACGTTTCGTCAGTTACGCTTATCTACATTTCCCTATGGAACAAGGAATGAGCCTATTGCCAGACATCGGGCACAAATCCAGACATTTAGGATAACTTTTTCGTTTTTTTTTTACAAAATTAGTTTGTAACTGAAGCTCGATGAAAATTGTTTAACATTTATTGGGTATTAAGAGATAGATGGCTAAATCGTTCATTAATTTATATTCTATGTTAATTTTCTCAAAGCGCTTTAAGCCGTATCTTATATTGGGAAGCATGTCTCCGGTATTCGTAGCTTATGATCAGTATTGTGTGCGCTTAACAATTTATGTTTTAAACGAACCAATTCTAATGATTGACGCTATTTTGATATTAACTCACGTAGCAAGTAACGTCACGCCTGTAATCCCCGAAAGGGTAGGCGGAGGGGTGTAGTACACCTCATGTTTCATCAGTTACATTTAAGTCCCATGGAATAAGTGGTGAGCCTATCGTTACTTTGACTATTGATATTAACTCATAATATTAATATGAGCTTTGCGTATGAGCTAAATACTGTAATTTCCGAGAAGGCTGGTATTCACTGGGATTATTAATGTTTATAATGGACATTGCAAATAATTCGATTTGCGTTTTGGTTAATTGAGTAGGTTTGCTTAATTTGTAGACGATTGATGATTTATATGTATAAGTTCATCTATTAATACATTATTTAATTAAAGTAAGCAGTGTATTTCTTCTGATTTATTAACCTCAATATTTAATGTAGAAATCTCCTTAAAAACGTCCCATCTTAATTTCATCTACGCGCCTGCTGTGCAATTATCCCACTGCATCGATATTGTTTTAGAACCCTTGGCGGACACCACTGTTCTTTATATAATGTTTGCCTTTTTAAGGTTAATATTATTAACTATAGCATAGGAAAACTTTACATGAACAGTCCCTACAATTCTCCGTAATACTTTTAGGGTATGTTAAGTGAGGTAATCCATAAACAGCGAGCGTGGAATGATACATTTACATTCTCAGAAAAGGCGCTTGTTCAACAGTGGAGCGATTAAAGCGCTAATGATCAATGATAAGACAAGCGCAAGGCGCAACCGGGAGCGGTGTCACGAACACCTGTTTCCTAATGCATGAGCATGTGACGAATGTGACGTCGGCAATTATGCATGGATCTCTAGTCGTGCATAATTGAACCGCTTGCATACTATGAATGTCTCGTTCAATTGTAGGGCTGGGGTTAATCGGTTACGTGGAGATCTTGTCGTGTAACGTTTGAGTGACTCCGATGAATAACAAGTTTGATGTTGTCATAGAGTTAGAGCAGCAGGCAGATGCTGGATGCGACAAGCTGAAGACAGGGCGCGATGGCGCTCATTGGGGGAGGCCTATGTTCAGCAGTCGACTGAGATAGGCTGATGATGATGATGATGATAGAGTTATATAGTTTTAGCTCATCGGGTACGTTTCGAATAATCGGTTGGAAGATTTCGTCATCAAAGCTTTTATTGTTCCAAAGTGGCTGACAGTGGTTAGATGCGAAGAGCTGAAGATCGAGCTCAGTGGTGTGGCATTGGAGAGGCCTATGTCCAGCAGTGGAAGAGAGTAGGCTGTTGATGACGAATGTTCCATTGTTGAACAAGATTCTCGAGAATCAGAAGGGTTAGGAGAACGCAGGTTAAGTGCGGGTTTGCAGACTTTACACAGCTTAGAGAACACCATGGAGTATTTTAATAGTGTACAGGTTAAGTCACAATATTTCCCTTCAACTTTATATAATGTAACAATTAATAATAAAACGCATAATTTTGATAAAGAAGTGCGCCTGGATTTGAATCCAGGCCTCCCAGAGCGCGCAATTCATAAACTATGAAGTATACCTAGTTATTAACAGGATCAAGTAATATAAATCCCGTTAGGAACCGTTACAGTAATGTTAGTAGAGGTCACTAGATCAGAAATACTTCATTCCACTTTCGAACAACATTGCTTCTGACGATGTCAATAATGCGAATTAAATTAGAAGTTGGACACCCATACAAGTCGATATCGGAAGGTCTCATAAATATTCCGGATAAATCCCGGCTCATTTGGAAACAGTGACGGGAATTTAATAAGTTCTGTTAAAGCCCCCAACAGTATCGAGTTCCAGAGGTTTTTTATGGTAATATTTGCGTACTTTGTGTTGCGAAGCGATCCAATCATATACATATATGTATATAGACTAACCGTTGTTAAGGTTATCAATATTTCATGGTAGATATTAGAATGCCTAGCTTCTATTACAGCAAAGATATTTCCGTGATTAGGTGGAGTTCGATGGTAGACGATTTATAGTTTGTGGACATTTTAAAAAGCCAGATGGTAATACAGCAAATGTATGTATAAAGTAAAACTATTACGTTCTTTTAAACTAATTAATATAATATATCAGTTTTGATATTAGAGAACACTAAAGCTATGATTTTTCATAGAAAAAAAATCAAAAATGATGCAGCTGCCAAAGAAATTACGATATTGCTCGAATGACGCTCTGAAATTTCTTATCGATATGTACTGCTCTTTGATTTAAATTTCAATATAATCATTGGGTTAATGTAAACCTCACTTAATATTAAAATAATATTTAATGCGTTTATTCATAAGCTTAAATACATAAATTAATTTTAATAATGAAATGTAAGAAATGAATGTAAGAATAAAATGAATTCATTTCATTCTTTCTCGTATTCAATTCGTTTGATTATCTATTTCTGTACCTATAATGACATTTGATTACATGGTTCAATTATAATTATTATATAATTGTTTATCTAACAACAGTATCTATTGAGATATTTCAATATGTTTTTAATTACTATCTTTTTTCGTTTGCACTTTTCGTATTAATTCTGACATAGTTTGAAGTTTAATAGTCTATTAAGGGTATTTCCATCGTGACCAGTGTTGGAATTTGAAACTGATCTTGTTCAATCCTTTAATTGGTAGCACGTGGGCCAATTAGTTTCACACGCGCGGCTTACGAATTTTCTAAAAATGTATTTATGTTCGTGAAGGATAAAATCAATTTTAATTAGGTACTGTTGTAGATACATTATACGTAGATTAGAGGAGCTAGCCTAAAATGCGTCCATCGAAAAAAAGAGAACTCAAATGAGGATGCCTGTCTATCTGTCTCTTTCTACATGTGAGTTATGCGCCAGTAGTGAGATAGAGAAAGATAGTGATAGGGTATGGCGATCGTTTCTCTCTTTGTAACCGTCGGACGTTGCCGCATACAACCCAGCCGTATGTTTTCCCCACTGTATATAAAATCTCTATGCATTCAATGCATGGCTAGCTAGCAATAGTCTTAAAATTAACTAACTGGCAGAAAATGTCATAAGACATTAAGTTCACTATTTGTCACAAGAGTAAGTGAATAAAAAATAAAACTAAGAATGCACAGGCCTGTCAATCGACACGTCAAAAACATAAATGTCACTTTGACACTTCACAATATAGACAATAAATCGATATTGATCAACATGTGTGCGTGGATAACTTCATGTTTACCGAAAACACAGAAACCTTCATTCATGTGAAGGAAGTAACACAATTTGTGACAAGAAGCGATATTTTGTAAACATTAGGTACTAAGGTGGCCAGTTTCACCTGTTAACATTCTTGCTGTAATGGATACGTTAGTTCATTGTGTTGCTACATGATTTGTTGTCATTAAGCAAACAGTGTTGCCAACTCATATCAGCTTTCATTTTCTAAGAACTGAAAGTTAATTGGCGAATGATCATTGACACGGTGGTATTGTGCTTGAATTCCGAGTTATTGGCCATTGGATTCTGCGGTACTGGCTTTCGGAATTAGTTATCAGAATCCCACTGAACTGTAGTGACTTTTATTAAAAACGATTTCTTTTTTTTCTCTAAAGGCACTACAGGAAACGCTGTAAACTATATCGCGCCTGCAACACGCAGTTCTGCTCTGATTCTTACACATTTCTATATGAAACACTCACATTAGTTCAAGGCTAGATTAATTGTACATTATTGAATATTGTTAATAAAACGTAACATTCACGCCTGTAATCCCCGAAGGGGTAGGCAGAGGAGTGTAGTACACTCCCACGATTCACCAGTTACGTTTAAGTCCC